>CM046657.1:65823975-65847019 GCA_025594165.1 Tamias sibiricus
CTCCTGCTGCAGCTCAGCACTTCCTGGGATACCCCTTCTGTCCCCAGCACCTTGAGAATCAGGCTGCTGCCTCCTCCATGGTAGTGTGGTGCAGAGAAATGAGCACTGATTTTGGAGTAACATAGACCTAATACTAATCTGCCTCTCCTGTTCCCTAGATTACAAGCATACAGAGAAATTCTGCTTATAAACTATTTTAACCTCCTCATATAAATTTGTCTTTCTTCTGATGCTTTTAACAGAGTCCTTGGGGACGTGGTTATGGGTGTACATTTAAGTGTATTCAATATTACACACACATATATATGTGTGTGCACAGGTGTTGGTGACTATTGCCAAACATAATCCGTAAAGACCCAATTCCAAATGCCATAATTGCAAACACCACAATCCCCAAAGTGGAAATCCCAACTGATGGAAATCTATGAAGTCTAAATCCTGCAATCAAAATCTCAAAGGATTGATTAGGGGCAAAGATGGCGGACAGCAGAGAAGCACTCTCAGGATACTGTCACTAAAAGAGGCTTAGCGGGAAGATTGAATGTGTTCCTAGCAATACTCCCACAACTGGGAGGAAGCTGAGACATCTGCGCACATCCAGATGGTGAAATACAACGAACTCCAGACTGCTGACACACGGAGTCCAGTGCGAGAGGCCCACAAACTGAAGCAGCATTAGCAGCGCAGCTGCCATGGTAACATTGCAGTAAGGGAAGTACAGACAACGGCCTTGAACAGCACAGAGTAAAAAGAAAGCCAAATGCGAGCAGCAGCCTCACAGACTTCTTTCGTGTAAATTGCCGAATGGGACCTGCATGCCTCTAGTGACACACTGGTCTGGGGTACTGCTGTTGGGACTGGGGAAGTCACCGCCATTTTGGAGGAGGGCTGCGGCTGACTGCAGACATCCAAGGATTGGTCCAGGGCCCAGAGAGCAGCACACACCTGGGTGAAATGTGCAGGCAGCCAGCAGGGAAGGGCCTGCCTGAGGCCAGCGCAGCAACCACGAGAGCTATAACTGGGGGCAGGCGTGGGGAATGCGTGCCTTTTGGATGAACCCGTTCTTGGTGCTTCATGTACTGACATCCCTCGCCCCCCAGCCGTTACTCCTCTGTGCCAATCTGCCACTGGCCAAAGCCGAAGACTAGATGTCACTAATTGTTGCTCTGTGACTGTCTTGGCATGAACCGGGACAACTGGCCTAAGCTGAAAGGGCTTCCCAGGGTCCTGTTTATTTGAGACTTGTTCCTGGGTTCAACTCTGGGTTCTTTTTGTTTGTTTCCTTGTTTGTTTGTTTGTTTTTGTTTGTTTTTGATTTTGTTCTGTTTGATAGTGTGATTATTTGTGTGTCTGTGTTCCTCTTTCTTTTCTTCCCTTCTCACATTAGTCCCCAACACAAGCATACAGAATAAATTGGAAACAATACCTGAGTTAACTAAATCTGTACATTGTGATCAAACTGGGATTTACTGTAAAGAAAGTGTTAGAGCTTAAAGTGTAAGGTATTTTTAAGGGGACCTGACAGCATTGTACCATAGGAGAAACATAAGGCTATAAGGTCAAATCAAAATAGGCAAGGTCCCACAGTGCTAGAAGAATAGACACACAAGCATTATGAAGAAACAAGGGAAGAAAGTGGCTGAAACCAACCAACATACCCCCTCAGTAGATTCCATGGCAAGCACAGTTGGTCAAATGCCAGAGACGGAATTTAGAAATTACATATTACAAATGTTTATGGATCTTAAGAATGAACTCAAAAATGAGATGAGAGAGCAAAAGAAGGTGGTAACAAAGCCTTTTGACAAATAACTCCAAAAATAAATACAAGAAGCAAAAGATTACTTCAATAGGGAGATAGAGATTCTAAAGAAAAAACAAACAGAAATTCTGGAAATGAAAGAAGAAATAAATCAAACTAAATGCTCAATTGAAAGCATCACCAACAGATTAGATCACCTGGAAGAAAGGACCTTAGATAATGAATACAAAATATATATCCTATATATCCTGGAGAAAAATCTAGAGGACATGGCAAAAGTAGTAAGAAAACAAGAACAGAGCATTCAGGAACTATGGGACATCATAAAAAGACCAAACTTAAAGAGTGATTGGTGTTGAAAAAGGTGCAGAGTTTCAAACAAAGGAATGAGTAATTTATTCAATGAAATAATAGCAGAAAATTTTCCAAACATGAGGAATGAATGGCAAAACCAAGTTCAAGAGGCTTACCAAACACCAAACGTACAAAATCACAACAGATCCACACCAAGGCACATTATAAGGAAATTGCCTAATATACTAGGCAAGGAGAGAATATTAAAAGCCACAAGTGAAAGGAAGCAGATTACATATAGGGGGAAACCGATCAGACTATGCTCAGATTTTTCAACCCAGACCTTAAAAGCTACAAGATCCTGAAATAGCATATATCAAGCTCTGAAGGAAAAGGGATGTCAACCAAGAATCTTATATCCAGCAAAATTGAGCTTTAGATTCAAAGATGAAATAAAAACCTTCCACGACAAACAAAAGTTAAAAGATTTCACAACTCGAAAGCCAGCACTTCTGAACATCTTGGGCAAAATTTTCCATGAAGAAGAAGAGAAAATAACAATGAAAATCAACAAAGGGAGATAGTAAACTAAAGGAATTACCAACCAGAGGAGAATCCAAATCAAGCTAAATACCATAATACATTTAAAAATGGATGGAAATAAGAATCACATCTCAATAATAACCCTGAATGTTAATGGCCTAAACTCACCATTCAAAAGACACAGATTGTCATATTGGATTAAAAGAAACAACCGAACAATTTGCTGTCTCCAATAAACACAACTCATAGAAAAAGACATTGGGCGATTGAAGGTGAAAAGCTGGGAAAAGTCTTATCACGCACATGGGCTGTGGAAGCAGGCAGGGGTTTCCATTCTCATATCAAATAAAGTAGACTTCAAGCCAAAGAAAATCAAAAGGGGTAAAGATGGATATTTCTTGCTACTTAAGGGAACCATTCATCAACAAGATATAACAATTATAAATCTTTATGCCCCAAATAATGGAGCACCTACATTCATCAAAAAACCCTTCTCAAGTTCAAGAGTAAAATAGACCACAACACAGTTATTCTAGGGAACTTCAACACACCTCTCTCACCAATGGATAGATCATCCAAACAAAAGCTAAATAAAGAAACCTTAGGCCTTGTTAAAACAATTAATAACTTAGACCTAATGGACATATATATAGAATATTTCATCCCTCAGTAAGAGAATACACTTTCTTCTCAGCAGCACATGGCTCCTTCTCCAAAATTGACCATATATTATGTCACAAGGCAACTCTCAGCAAATATAAAAAAATAGAAATACTACCTTGCATTCTATCAGACCATAATGGGATGAAATTGGAAATCAATGATAATACAAGAAAAAAAAAAAAAAAAAAAAAAACCTACTCCAACAGCTGGAAGCTAAACAACATGCTACTGAATGAACAAGGGGTTGAAGATGACATCAAGGAGGAGATTAAAAAGTTCCTAGAAGTAAATGTGAACACACATACACCTATAGAAATCTCTGGGATACTATGAAGGCAGTACTAAGAGGAAAATTCATTGCATTGAATTCCTTCATTAAAAGAAAAAAAAATGACTTAACATCACACCTCAAAGCACTAGAAATAAAGGAACAGATCAACACTAAGAGCAGAAGACAGGAAGTAATTAAAATCAGAGCTGAAATTAATGAAATTGAGACTAAAGAAATAATTCAAAGAATTGACAAAACCAAAAGTTGGTTCATTGAAAAAATAAATAAAATTGACAGACCCCTAGCGATGCTAATGAAAAGAAGAGAAAAAACTCAAATTACTAGCATCCGTGATGAAAAAAAAAAATATCACAACAAACACCTCAGATATACAGGAGATAATTAGAAATTCCTTTAAAAACTTGTACTCTAATAAAATAGAAAATACTGAAAGCATAGACAGATTTCTAGAGTCGTATGAATTGCCCAAACTGGAACAGGAGGCTATACACAATTTAAGTAAATCAATTACCGATGCTCTTCAAATTATTTCAAGAAATTGAAAAAGACGGAGCTCTTCCAGACACATTCTATGAGGCCAATATCACATTAATTCCAAAGCCAGGCAAAGACACAGTCAAAAAAGAAAACTTCAGGCCAATATGTTTAATGAACATAGATGCAAAAATCCTCAACAAAATTCTGGGAAATCGGTTTTAAAAACATATCAAAAAAATAGTGCACCACGATCAAGTGGGGTTTATCCCAGGGATGCAAGGCTGGTTCAACATTAGGAAATCAATAAACATAATACATCACATCAATAGACTTAAAGATAAAAAACATATGATCATCTCATTAGATGCAGAAAAAGCATTTGACAAAATACAACACCCCTTTATGTTCAAAGGTCTAGAAAAATTAGGAATAACGGGAACATACATCAACATTATAAAAGCTATCTATGCAAAACATCAAGCTAACATTATCTTAAATGGAGAAAAATTGAAAGCATTCCCTCTGAAAACTGGAACAAGACAGGGATAGCCCCTCTCACCACTGCTATTTAACATGGTACTTGAAACTCTGGCCAGAGCAATTAGATAGACTAAAGAAATTAAAGGGATCCAGATAGGAAAAGAAGAGCTCAAATTAGCACTATTTGCTGATGACATGATAATATACCTAAAAGACCCAAAAAACTCTACCAGAAAACTTTTACAACTATAAATGAATTCAGCAAAGTAGCAGGGTACAAAATCAATACCCATAAGTCAAAGGCATTTTTGTACATCAGTGACAAAGCCTCTGAAAGGGAAATGATGAAAACTACTCCATTTACAATAGCATCAAAAGAAATAAAAATACCTGGGAATCAACTTACCGAAAGAGGTGAAGGATCTCTATAATGAAAACTATAAAACACTAAATCATAGAAGACCTCGGAAGAGGGAAAAACCTACCTTGTTCTTGGATAGGTAGAATTAATATTGTCAAAATGTCCATACAACCAAAAGCATTATACAAATTTAATGCAATTCCAATCAAAATCCCAATGACATTTCTCAAAGAAATAGAAAAAGCAGTCATGAAATTCATCTGGAAAAATAAGAGACCCAGAATAGCTAAAGCAATCCTGAGCAAGAAAAGTGAAGCAGGCAGCATCACCATACCAGACTTTAAATTATACTATAGAGCAATAGTAACAAAAACAGCATGGTATTGGCACCAAAACAGACTAGTAGACCAATGGTACAGAATTGAGGACACAGAGACTAATACATATAATTTTAGCTATCTTATATTAGACAAAGGCGCCAAAAATGTACAGTGGAGAAAGGATAGCCTCTTCAACAAATGGTGCTGGGAAAACTGGAAATCCATATGCAACAAAATGAAATTAAACCTGTATCTCTCACCATTCACAAAATTCAATTCAAAGTGGATCAAGGACTTAGGAATTAGACCAGAGACAATACACCTAATAGAAGAAAAAGTAAGCTACAATTTCCAACATGTCAGATTAGGCTCCAAGTTCCTTAACAAAAATCTGGTAGTGCAAGAATTAATATGAAGAATTAATGAATGGGATAGATTTAAACTAAAAAGCTTCTTCTCAGCAAAAGAAACAATCAGTGAGGTGAATAGAGAGCCAACTAACTGGGAACAAATATTTAATACATGCACATCGGATAGAGCACTAATTTCTAGAATATATAAAGAACTCCAAAAACTTGACACCTAAACAACAATAATCCAATCGATAACTGGGCTAAGGAATTGAAAAGACACTTCTCAGAAGAAGATATATGATTAATCAACAAATACATGAAAAAATGCTCAACATCGCTGCAATTAGAGATATGCAAATCAAAACCACTCTAAGATTTCATTTCACTCCAATCAGAATGGCAGCTATCAAGAACACAAACAACAATAAAAGTTGGAGAGGATGTGGGGAAAAAGGCACACTCATACATTGCTGGTGGGGACTGCAGTATGGTACAACCGTTATGGAAAGCAGTATGGAAATTTCATGGGAAAATGGGAATTGAACCACCCTGTGACCCAGCAATCCCACTCCTGGGTCTATTCCCATAGGACTTAAAAACAGCATATTACAGTGACACAGCTACTTTAATGTTTATAGCAGCACAATTCACAGTAGTTAGGTTGTGGAACCAACCTAGATGTCCCTCGGTAGATGAATGGATAAAGAAAATGTGGTATATATACACAATGGAATTTTACTCAGCAATAAAAGAGAATAAAATAATGACATTCGCAGGTAAATGGGTGAAGTTGGAGAATATAATGCTAAGTGAAATCAGTCAATCTCAAAAATCCAAATGCTGAATGTTTCCTCTGATTTAAGGAAGCCGGTTCACAGTATCAATGGGTCAGGGTACATTGGAGGATTAGAGGACCACTATAATGGTCAAAGGGTAGGGAGGGGAAGGGAGGAAGCAAGGGGGGAAGGGTGAAAAAAAGTGGTTGAATAAGATGGATATCATTATTCTAAATGCATGATTGAAGACTTGAATGCTGCAAATATACTTTGTATACAAACTGTTTTGTGTAAAAAGATGCTCTATATGTATAGTATGAACAATAATACATACAACTATAAATAAAATATTTTTAAAAAGAGTGGAAAAAAAAGAAGATCAAGGATTATAGTGTCGTTAAGCCTTCCCTTTAAATGATAGACATGAGGGGACATAGTGGCCATGCAGGGTTTCTATACAGTTACAACAAAAACTAAAGTTTTGGTGAAGGGAAAAATGCCAACCAAGAAAAGATTTATCAGCTCTGAGATATCTTAAACTCTCTAGTGTCCAGTGAGTTGATTCTTAAGTAGACATAAAGTTGGTGATTTAATTACCTTCCACATTCTAGTTATAACCTCTAAAAGGAGATGCCTTCCAAATGAGAGTCAGGTATATGCCAGAAGACAATAGAGATGTTGTCATTGCCACCACAGTGACTTCAGTAACCTTGCTGAAAAAGATATCACAAACACACACAAACACAAATAGAGGGTATAAGCTTGCCAACCAGAAAATCCATGCTGCCTTTGTGGTTACTAACCACAGGAAAAGTTGAACAAATGCAACAATCTGACACAAGGAAGGCAGAACATGGGTAAGATATGGAAGAAATCTGAGCAGAGGAAAGATTACACAGAGAAGTCCATATCAGAAGGAAAGATATCAGAAGCTAAATCAGATATCATCTCCACCAAAGCTGGGAGATGAACAAGGTGAAGTTTAAATGCCTGTCCTGTAGATGGCGATGTATATCCAAGATATGGCACCATGTTAGAAATCACAGCAGCTTGGGAATTGAAGTTCCAAACCTCAGTTCTTGTATTCTGACAATTAATAATTATTATTAATATTAAAAATAATAAATAATAATAAAGTCAGACATGAAAATTCTAGTTCATTTTTAATATTGGCAAAAGTTGAACAATAAGAACAATTAATTGATGCTACCTTGCTGGATATTCCCCTGCAAGGGAATGACAGGATAAAACAGAATGACAATGCTTAATTCTAGAACAAAAGGAAGAGGTGTACTCATCACAAATCACTACACTTGAAGATGTTAACTTTTGGCCTATAATTGTGACTTTATAACACCCAGATCATTGGAAAAGCTTCACATTAAGTTAAATTACCTTTCAAGTTTTCATGGACATAAAGCCATAGTTGAGTTCATCTACTCCTCTTTTTCCATAGTTAATGACAGAATGTCAAACATAAAATATTTATTATCAAATTTGTGAGGCTGGGGCTATAGCTCAGTTGGTAGAGTGTTTGCTTTGCATGCACAAGGCCCTGGGTTCAATCCCCAGCACCAAAAAAAAAAACAAACAAAAAGTGGATTGTGTCAGGACCTTCCGGACACTGTCTGCCAAGGGGATGGAAAAGCTCTGGCTTTCTGGCTGCTTGCCACATTACCATCCCCTGTTACAGAACCTATGCTAAGCAGGGGGTGTGGCTGTGAGAACTGAAACCACCCCAAGGATAGGCCAATGGCTCCGCCAATGGCATCCGCCCATGCTACTTATGTGTCCCTATGATCTTTCTGCTGATTGGCCCATGTCCTCTCTAAGACCATCCAACTTCTTCAATAAACCAAGTTCCTGCACTGACCAACTGGACTACCCGGTATGTTCCTGGGCCTTCTAAAGGCGGGGGAGGGAATGCCGGCAGACTTTACTTTCCCAATCTAGTCTCGTCGTTGGGGTAGGCCCCTCTGGCCTCTTTTGCTGAACAGAAGAGGTCCATCCCGGTTACAGGGGGGCTAAAGACCCCAACCCCTTATAACTTCTTGACAGGTTTGAATATATACGTCTTACATCCATTCACCACAGGACGTGTAAATCACAGAGCACCAATATGTTGGAGTAATGTAAGCACACTTAGGAGAAATGGACTAATACAGGTAAGGTGTAAGGATGGATTCCAGAATGTTTTTTTTTTCCAGAATCATACTCCAGAATCTTTTTTTGTTTTTTTCCAAGAATCTTACTGTCAACATAATTGTGATTTTATAGGCTAATGATTGACTTGGGACTAATTTGTTCTTTTAGCCTGGAATAAGATGACCCACACCTAATGGGTCAGAATGGTACCAATTTATGGCCCTGGCTTCTACCAGGCTGGTTGGGACTATGTATTATAAGGTTCCCATGAGTGTAAATGAGGTAGACACAAAAAATAGCAAAACTTTCAAACCTCCACAATTTCAAGCATAGATGGGAATATCTGTTTTTTTTTTTTTTTTTTTTTTTTTTTTTTTTTTTAATTGGTATGATCATTTAACTTCACTGTTTATCCCAAATATTGGTCAAGAGGTTCCAATTTCACATGTGGAAATTCTGACCAATTACATTCAAAGAGCTTTCAGTTACATATGAAAGCTATTTCTGTCCTTAACACAGAGGTGCACTCAAGAGAAAAGCTGTTTACCAAAGCAAATGGCTTCAGACATTTTCAAAACAGCACAAAACTGTACTTGTGCCATCATTCATACTAAATGTCATATTTACATTCTGGAATATGTGCCTTCAAAGATTTGCATTTCCAAATTGTTGCAATATTTTCACTAGCTTTGTTATGGGGACATGTAAGCTGCCTGTCGTGGCCAGCCACAACACCGCCCGAGGAAAACTCTCGGAGGCAGAGTAAAGATACTACTACTTTTACTTCTACTTTCTTAGAGACAGCTTAGAGAAAGAAAGATTTTTCTTCTTCTTAGAAAGAGCTTAGAGAGAAAGATTAGAGATTGCTTTTTCTTCTTCTACTTCTTAGAGCTTAGAGAGAAAGATAGAGCTTTTTCTTCTTCATCTTCTTAGAGCTTAGAGAGAAAGAGAGAGAGCTTGAAAGAGAGAGATTTCTTCTTTAGAGAGAGAGAGAGAGCTTAGCTTTTAGAGCTTCTTTCTTCTTTCTTCTTTCTTCCTCGGGAGCCTCGGCCTGACTCTGACCAGCAATTACTTTTTCTATCTGGTTTCTCTTCTGTAACCGCTCTTCCTACGTTCTGGCCGCTCTGATTCTTTTCTTCTTCTCTGACCCGAACTCTTCTTTTGACTGACCGAGCGACTGCATGACTGACTGAAAGAATTAATTCTTCTCCTTACTCCGACCGCTTTCACCCGGTTATATTCCTTTAGCTTTGCGGGTGCCTCATGTGCATTTACAGGTGCGTCACATACATACTTATTATCAGGTGGAACTTATGGCTTCCAGCTGACCGCAATAGCCATCTCCCTAATTGGGGCTCCTTCAGGGACACCTTTTCAGTTCATGGCTTTCTACTTCTTCCTGGTGGAGAAAAATTACTGATATCTATAATCATTGTCACAGTCATTGTTGAATTCAGATGTTTCTATGTCTATTATTGCATTAATCTTAAATATTTTTGCTCATAGGACATCCATTGTCCAGATAGCTTTTCAATCTGTTTTTACTGAACCAGAGATTCACCATGATACCTTGGATAGGCTTTGTCATAATCAAAGCATTTCACTTACATATAGCAAGAACTAGACATCCCACCTTATAAGCCTACACCCCTAATCAGCAGCAGTTAATTATTTAATTTCACAATTTGAGGTAATAAAGGAAAAGGCCTTTTAGAACCACCCAAAGTGTTGTCTATATCTCAGAGTTGTGAGTCTTTCATCTTCTACTTGATTAAAATATCTTTCTCATAAAATTGAACTTTTCTTCCTGATCTTTGTCCAAAAATTCCCTAAAGGAATTAAACTAATAGTAACACTTATTTTCTTCTATTCAAATATGACAAAATGTATGAAACCACCTATGTTTGTACATATCTTCTTTCTCTTGTCTATAATGGATGACAGGTTTCATTCTCTTACCATAGACCTGGAAACGTGGAAGGTCATTTTCATCACCCCTTTTTGGATAATCAAGCATGTGCTCTCATAGATCCAGTTCACTCCAAACTGTCCTTAATCTTTATCTGTAGTACTTGATTTCAGCCTCTACAACTGCATAATTTTCTTCAATCTCAAAACAAGTTATGCTCTTGAAATTTAATTTTACTTTTTAAATTTATGCTTTTAGTTTTAATTGGTGAACCTTGATCATGTGTGTTGGTTTTAGAATGTAATATTTCATGTATCTGCATATTGTAGAATAATTACATGAAATAATTAACATATATAATTACTTAAATACATAACATATATGTAATACATAGCTTATATACGTAGTTTATTTTTACTGTGAGAATGTTTACAATCTATTATTTCTATAATCATAATATGATTATTGACCATGACCACATTGTTGTATAATAGATCTGAAAAACATATTCTTCCTGTCCAACTGAAACTTGGAACCCTTCTGTCAAAACTTGTGCATTTCTCACACTACATTTACCTCAGTCTGTGGGAACTATTCTGCCTTCCACTTCAAATAACTTTAAATCCTGAAAACTTTTCTAACATAGGTTTTATGCAGTTTTGCATGGGTAAGTTTCCCCAAATTTTTCATATGCAACAATATTTATATTTTATATTTTTTAAATTGCTATTTAACTTATGTATGATTTTGGCTTATGCACTACAAAAATCAGTTATTCTTTCCAAAAATTTAGCTATAACATCCTAGAAACTTAATCCATAAAAAAATTTTCCCATCTTATTTGATTTGTGAGCAGAGTAACATTATGAATCTCTTTCCTTGCTGTTTTCTTTCTGAATCAGTTATATCATGGTTTCCTTTTCTCTCAAAACATTTGTGAAGATTTTTAAATGTAGCAGATCATCTGCACTAGGTGCTATTTCCCCTTCCTAGGAAATCTCTGTCAATAGCATCAACTCCATAATTTTGAATTAACATACTGATCACTTCATATTTTGTCAGCTTTCTCCTTGCTCTCTAGAACTACCTTTCCACTTGTTCCCATTGTTCACTTGGATGCTTCAAGTCACACACCTCATGTTCGCCATAACCTGATCTACATTAACTCTCTTCTACACCTGATCCTTCTCTAACCACACCCAGGTATATGAATAACATCTTGTTCCGTCTCACTGCAAGTTCCAGCCCCTTAGGATCATTTTTAGGTCATAAGTATTATCAATTTCACCCACGTATGTCTTCTAAATCCATCCACGTTTATTTTTCAAATTTCAATGCCCTTTTGTTTAGTTCCATGTAGTCCTCTTTTCTTTGGATTACTCTTGCAATGGCCTATCCAATTTATCCTTAGTCTTGTCACATTAAGTGTGGTTTCTACATTGTTGCTATGCCTAAATTACATGTGAAATCATCCAGTGGCACCATATTGTTTGACATAGATTTGCTTGAAATTCTCAGGCTCCTGTTCCCTCAAGAACATCATCTTACACCCATTCCCCCCCCCAACATCTTGGAGGTCCCAGTCACACTTATTATCTTTTATTGCATTGGCTCTGCCATGCTACCTCTCTTTTCAGTTCTCAGAATACTTTTACTTTTTCATTCTTCAAACATAACAACACTAAAATTTTACTCAAGCCTTTGGCCTTCAGTGAAGTTGGAATTACTTCAGGTAATTCTGAAAATGAGATTAATTCCCTTCGTTATATGCTTTTCATATTAGAGGCACTTTTGATTAAGGCACTTATCGCAATTTATGATTTCTGTTTGCTTGCTTGTTTTTTCTTTTTCTTTCTTTTTTTTTTTTTTTTTTTTTTTTTTAGTATTCTATTTTTTCTTTCATACTGGATCATAATTTCCAGGAGAACAGTGACAATGACTTTATCAATTACTTCAAAAATCTCTACCATGTTCTCCAACAATTGAACTTCTCCCTCCATTTCTGAATGAATAAAAACATTCTTCTTTAGAAACATTTAAAGAAATCTCATAAACACAGAACTTAAATCCTCTGAATTTTATCATAAGATCAATTCAAAATTTCCTACCTATCATAAGAACACCTTGGTTTCATGATTGGAACTATTTTTCTATTTATATACGTTCTCAATTTGCAATAATGAAAAAACATCTCTGAGCTAATCTCCTTGTTGCACTTTTGAGATTTAACATCTTAGGAATTCCCTTTCTCTGTGGGCCTTTCTCTCCTCATGCCGCCAAAAAAGGCTTATTACCTCAAGATCACTTAACTGTTTTCTACTTCCTATAAATACTTGACATTCATAATTTGTGCATTATATCTCTTTTGAGAACACATCTTGATCTCATCATAAAGCTTTTCTCAAAATGCGCTGTTTGCCCAGTTGTGAAGACATCAGACTATGTCTCTGCTCATAACCACAGTAAGTTCTAAACCATATCAAGGGCACACTGGCTAAACCTCACACCATTTGATGCCTCACTTTAAAGAGAACACTGTTTTGGTAATTTCCTGCAAAAGAGATGGGCCTTTGCTATCTTCCCTAGCAGGATATACAGGCTTGTAAAGCCTCTGCAAAGTGGTGAAGTGTAGAATGACAAAATATGGGGATCATAAGGTATAAGAGAAGTTGCTAGTCTGTAAAAGAATATCCATAGTCTCTTCAGTATTAGTAGTGTATCAAATGTTTTCATAATAGAATCACATTTTATGTCGTGTTAGAATCTAATTGTTAAAAAATGGCAAGCAATTCTTTTTCTGTGAGCTCAGATTCATTCCATCTCTTAATTGTATTATACAAATATCAACCAGGCAGAAACATTTAGAATTAAATGGGGAAAACCAAACATAGAATTGCTTTATGATCTAGCAGACCCACTTCTGTGTGTGTACCCAAAAGATTTTAAATCACTATGTCAGAGAGAGATCTGAACACTCATGTTCATTGCCACATTATTCACAATTGCCCCTAAGTGCCCATCAAGAGATGAATGGATGAAGCAGAGGTGATATATCTATACAAATAGTATTCAGCCTTAAATAGGAAACCTTGCCTTTTGAGACATTAATAGAATTAGAGCACATTATGCTAAGTGAAAAAATCCAAACATAGGAAGACAAATACTGCATGCTCTCATGTGTGGAATCTAAAACAATTGAACTCCTAGCAGCAGAGAGTAGAGACTGGTTACCAGAGTCTGCAGGGTAGGGAAATGGGCAGCAGCTGCTCAGAGGGGTAAGTCAGATTCTTTGGTAAACCTGTCAGGGTCCTGCGTACAGATAATGATTGAATACATTTCAATATCACTAAGAATAAATTTATACTATTTTAATGAAAATATTAAATATTTGAGGTGATGGGTACATGAATTTGTTTAAGAATTCCATACTGTGTTAAATATTGTAACACAGTTTGTGCCCCTTAAACATATACAACTATAAATTGTCAATATGCAATAAAATAAATAAAAATATAAGACATACCTTAAAAATAAAGAAAATGAGAATAAAATTAAAGGTGAAAGGTTATGCAATATTAGGCTGTAAGGAAATAAATGAAGATTTCACAAAACTACCAGGTCTTGCACAAATGGCTCCATGCCAGTTCTCTCTTGGAACTTTCATCTGAAAGATCAAAGTAATATTTAGCTTTATACCCAAACTGTTTTTGCCTCTTGCTCATTAAGTTATGCTGTTGATATGTTTAGATTATATTATTCCTTATCAAATTACAACCATATAATACAAAGGATAATTTATCTCATGTTTTTCCAAACATGGAAGCTGAGTGTAATATCTGAAAGGAATTTCATCTAGTTGTGAGGAATATTCTCTTGTTGGTGACTCTTCTGCATATTGTGTTAATTGTGTAATAAATAAACCTATGAATAATATAATGAAGGAGTTCATATTTTTTCTTAAAATAATATTTTAAAACCTTGTTATATAATATTCCAGGCTTTTTCTTTGCAACCAACATATAATAGCAATCAAATATTGAGAATTAAGTGCCCTGCAAAATTAATAATTTTATGTATTCAGAATACATTCGGATATTATTTGCCTCTGAAGTCAGGATATAAGGAAGTGAAAACAAAGATACAATGCTCAGTTGGGTTTGAATCACACCTGAGAATGCTCTCTACAAAATGAAAATATTTGAGTTTTATTTGAATGAAAGAATATAGGCATAAATGATTTTAAGGAAGGGAATGTCAGTTTGTGAAAGAGTAGATTGCTTTGGGATCTGTGAAGAAATGAGAAGCAATTGTGATGAGGCAAGTTACAGAGCAGTAGACCTGGATAGGAGGGGTGCAAATGAGCTGTAAGGAATAAAGATAGCAATTGGATAAGGAAAGGAAGCAACTGAATGTGGAAAGTGCAGCTGGTTTGCAGGTTTCAGGCTTGACTGGTTTCATGACCATACAGGATAAAAACAACAGGTAAAACATGAGATTTTGAGGAAACATAATGAGTCTAATTTGGAACATGATTCTGAGCAACCCCTGAAAGTTCCCTCAATATACTGGAGAAGTCATTCTTGCTTGCTAGATAGGATAAAATTCCAATTAAGTGGTTTTGAAGATTCCATTATACAGAATGAGCTTTAGAGATCCTCTCTACAACATTGTACATATTGTTCACAATACTGTAATATGTGCTTAAAATTGTAGAAGATGAGATATCATGTTCAGTGTACTTAACACAATTAAAAAATAATGTAATGCTAGAGCCAAATACTGTCTTTTGTAGCTGTTTAGGACTCAACTGGGGAAAAAAGTGCTAGGGTAGGGGTGCATCATTAGAATCTAAGTTGAAAAATTCAGCCACCATCACTTAATTTTCTGTCAAGGTATTCTTTTGCAATATCCTCAGAAATACAGATAAAGAAGTACAAAATACTACAAAAGAAAATATTTCTATCCCTACTATGCAACATATTTTACTTCTGCAAAACCTTTGAAGTTTATTCTAACAAATTTTGGTAGGTTTATAAAAAAAACATCAGTGAATATCTAAATCAACTTGGGATGGAGTGGCTTAAAAATTCAAGCATTCATAGCCAGGCGTGGTGGTGCACGCCTGTAATCCTAGTACTTGGGAGGCTGAGGCAGGAGGATTGCGAGTTCAAAGCCAGCCTCAGCCATGGCGAGGCACTTGGCAACTCATTGAGACCCTGTCTCTAGTAAAATACAAAAAAGGGCTGGGGATGTGGCCCAGTGGTCAAGTGCCCCTGAGTTCAATCCCCAGTACCAAAAAAAAAAAAAAAAAAAAAAAAAAAATCAATCATTCATAATTCCACACTAACAAATCTAGTTATTGTTAGTTAATAATCATTTCAGTCAGGAACATTGGGAAAATATGAAGACAGCAAACACATTCACTTGCTTCCAAAATTTTTGAATAAAGGAAAAAAAAACTTGAAAAAAGCTAGAATCATGTTTATGTGGTGGTTCCTGCCTGGGATAAGAGGGTAAAATACAAATGAAGATATGAGATTCATGTTGAATTTTTTCTGTATAGTCGAACACTATCATTGTGTGTATTTTTTTTTCCCCTTGGCATTACTGCAAACTAAACCCAGGGCCTCATGCATACTAGGGAAGAGCTCAGCCATTTACCAGCATCTCAGTTAAAACAGTTATGACTTTTAAGATTCTATTCTACTGCTAAAGATAACATAGAAGTTTCTTGTAATTCATCATAAATTGCTATAGGATGAACTTCAAAATTCATTTTGTTATCATCCCAAGCTGTATGAAGACAGTAAAAAATAATATTTAATAATGATTATGCTCAGAGATAACAATACTAAAATGTATTTTTTTCTCATAGGAAAATATGTCTGCGTCTTTCAAAGGCTCCAATAGCTCCAAATTCCAGGTCTCCGAGTTCATTCTGATGGGATTCCCAGGCATTCACAGCTGGCAGCACTGGCTCTCCTTGCCTCTGGCATTGCTGTATCTCTCAGCAATTGGTGCAAACATCCTCGTCCTCACCACCATCTACCAGGACCCTTCTCTGAAACAGCCTATGTACCTTTTTCTGGGTGTCCTCTCTGTGGTGGACATGGGCCTGGCCACCACCATCATGCCTAAGATCCTGGCCATCTTCTGGTTTGATGCCAAGGCCATTAGCCTCCCAGAGTGCTTTGCTCAGATTTATGCCATTCATTGCTTTGTAGGCATGGAGTCTGGTGTCTTCCTCTGCATGGCTTTTGACAGATATGTAGCCATTTGTCATCCTCTTCGCTACCCACTAGTTGTCACCAATTCCTTCATCACCAAAGCTACCCTGTTTATGGTGGTTAGAAATGGCTTGTTTGTCATTCCAGTGCCTGTACTTGCAGCACAGCGTCACTATTGTTCCAGGAATAAAATTGAACATTACCTGTGCTCTAATCTTGGAGTCACAAGCCTGGCATGTGATGATAGGAGGCCCAATAGTATTTTCCAATTGGTCCTGGCATGGCTTATGATGGGGAGTGATCTAAGTCTTATTATATCATCCTATGCCCTGATACTGCGCTCTGTCCTTAGGCTGAACTCTGCTGAAGCTGTCTCCAAGGCTCTGAGCACTTGCAGCTCCCATCTCATCCTCATCTTCTTCTTCTACACAGCTATTGTAGTGGTTTCAGTAACTCACCTGGCAGAGACTAAGAATGCCTTGATTCCAGTTCTACTCAACGTGCTGCACAACATCATCCCTCCTTCCCTCAACCCTATTGTTTATGCACTTAGGAACAGAGATCTTAGAGAAGGCTTCCAGAAGGTGTTTTGCTTAGGTTTACAAAAGAAGTGAGACACTAGAAACCTTCTCCTTGCTGTACATGAACTACAGCTTCTATACTGTATAATAGACTTTCAAAGAGAAAGGAGAAGTGAGTGAATGCCTTTGAGATCCCTTTTATGAAGGAGCCTTAATCAAGAAGATAGCTAAAGATTGTGGTTAGCTGAGAGTCATAAAAGATGTTCAAGTTTCCACCTGATATTAATACATTATTCAAAGAATCTTTGTATGCCCGTGAACACTGTGTGATGCACCTGTAAGCTCAAGCTGTAAGCACTTGTCCTTGTTAAAGCAAAATGTATATAACCGGGTGAGGTTGGTTAGAGTTGTTGGACAAAAGGATGGTTGGATGTAGTTGGAGCTGGTTGGAGTGTGGAAGGAGTTTGTTGAAGTTTGTGGTTGGAGTTGGAGAGGTTGCTGAAGCTGGAGAGAGAAGAAGAATAAAAGACCCCTTTTTTTCATTTTCATCCTGCCTCTGAATTTTCTTCCACGGCATCGTTGCTCCAAGCAGCAATCGCTTCAGGCAGCAACAAGTGGTGGCCCATATGGGGCATTCGGTCAGCAGGTAAGAAATAAGAAAATTTTAAAAATGGGAGCAAAAATAACAAAAGGTCATATAATAAAAGCAATGGATGAATTTTTTTGACATTGCAGACTCAGTGGATAGTGAGGAAAGTAAACAAGAAAGCATAGCCTCTGACTCAGTTAAGACCAGCAAGGATAGTAGTGATGTAAATTCAAAAGAGCTGCAAAAGCCATCAGAAACTTAATAAAATTAGCTGAAGAGTATGTACTCTCCTTAGCAGCTGAAAGTCAGGATACCGATAAAAGTGATAGTAGTAAGAAGGAGACAAATAACCATAAAAGTACGGCCTCCTCCACTAAGCTGGTTAGGAACTATGAATGTAGTAGTGAAGAGGAATCAAAAAGTTATTCTGGGAGCTCAGTCTCCAATAAAAAGAACAAAAAGAAATTATAAAGGAGAAACGACCATCAAATAGAGGAATATTTTGTGCCCTCATGGGTAGAATCCCTAACAGAAACAATGAGGGGTATTTCTGAGTGTGAGCGTGCCCTTGAGGTAGAGATTGGTGGCCTTTCTGAGCGCTTATACGCTCTCGAACACCAAAAACCTCAGGAACATTGGGACCTGCCAGTATTCAAAAATGAAATTGGGCAAAGGCACCACCAATCCCTAGATTTTAAGACAATAAAGAATTTTAAAGAGGCAGTAATGACCTATGGGCCTCAAGCTCCGTTCACATTAAGTATGATAGAGTCACTTAACACTCTAATTTTAGCCCCCTCAGATTGGAAGGGATTATGCAAAGCTGTATTAAGCAGAGGACAATACCTAATCTGGAAGACTCAATTCCAGGAACTTTGTTCAGAAGTAGCAAAGAGAAATGCTGTAGCAGGTTTCCCAGAACATAATATAGGTATGCTAACAGGAGAAGGTCAGTTCGCTGAACTACAAAATTAGCTAACATACGACCCCGGTGTGTATGCCCAGATACACACAGCCACTGTTAAAGCCTGGAAGACCTTATCGGGAACAGGTGATTTGCAGGGCAGCCTATCAAAAGTTATACAGGGGCCTAATGAACCGTATGCTGATTTTGTAGATTGACTCTTAAGAACAGCATCTAGAGTTTTCGGGGAAGTTGAGGAAGCTATGCCCCTAATCATCCAATTAGCATACAAGAACGCTAATAAATATTGCCAGGATGCAAGAAGGCCATGGAGAAATAAAAAAGACTTATCAATTTATATTAGACTCTGCAAAGACATCAACGAAGCCTTTATCACAGGCAACGTAATTGCTGCAGCAATGAGAGGTTCCTCCCCTCAAAATTCCACAAGGGCTCAACCTAGAAATCATACAGGATATTCCAGACAAAATTATCATAATCAACCAAGATATTCTAAGCAATAGCCCACAAGGGAAATAAGATCAAGCTCATACCATGCCCCAGGCTGATGTCCCAGTTGTAAAAAGGGTACATATTGGGCCAATCAATGCCATTCCAGATATGATATTTATGGAAATGATTTGTCCAGGATTTCAAAAAACGGGGCACGGGGCCCAATGCCCCGGGGCCCACAAATGTACGAGGCATTAGAGGAGGGATGTCCTTAAATCCAGATGATTCCTTGTCACAATCTCTCCTACCCATTAACTCCCTTGTCAGAGGGAGAAGAGGAAGTGCAGGACTAGACCTCTGTTCTACGGCCCGGATAGTGCTAACACCTGAGATGGTGGTTCAGCTGATTACTACGGGAATCAGAGGACCTCTTCCCTCAGGAACTGTGAGACTAATCCTTGGGCATAGTTCCAAAAGCTTATTAGACTTTCAAGTAACACCAGGTGTTATTGACTCCGATTACCAAGGAGAGATAAAAATAATGCTAAGTTCACCTAGAGACATTATCTCTGTAAATCATGGAGACATAATTGCACAGCTGCTTCTCCTTCCCAGTTTCCACAATTCTTTCAAAAGCATGCCACAAAATAGAAATAAGAGAGGATTTGGTTCCACTGGCTCAGGACCTATGGCTTGCTGGGTTCAGGATTGTTCACGAAGGCCTATGTGCAAAATAAAAATTCAAGGTGTAGAGATGGAGGGGCTGATTGATACAGGAGCTGACTCTTCCATAATAAATCTATAACAATGGCTTAAGCACTGGCCTCTGCAGAAAGCCTCAACCAGTTTAAGAGGCTTGGGATATAGTAACACCCCAGCACAAAGTGCTGTAGTTTTGAATTGGGAAGATAATGAAGGGCATAAAGGAACATTCCAACCTTATGTTTTGACCAGCTTACCAATTACCCTATGGGGAAGAGATATTCTACATCAAATGGGGCTACACCTAGCAACAAAGTCTGCAGGTGTTAAAAATAAAAATAAAAATCATTATAAAAAAGGCAAAGGACATTTTTTCTAGGGGCCACTGAAAAAAATTTTTTAAAAATACATGGCTTTCTGATAAGCCAGTCTGGGTCCCTCAGTGGCCCCTATCAAAAGTAAAGTTACAAGTGGCCCACCTATTAATTAAAGAACAATTAGAAGCAGGACACATAGAGCCTTCCACCTCTCCCTGGAATCCTCCCATATTTGTAATCAAGAAAAAAATCTGGAAAATGGAGAATATTACAGGACCTTAGAGAGATTAACAAAACCATGCAGATTATGGGCCCTACCCAACCTGGACTTCCTAATCCTGTAGCTATTCCAAAAAATTTCCATCTTATAACTCTTGATATAAAGGATTGTTTCTTTTCCATTCCCCTACACCCTCTGGATGCCCCCAGGTTTGCTTTTTCAATTCCTTCTATCAATAATAATGGCCCTGGGGCTGGGGTTGTGGCTCAGCGGCAGAGCGCTCGCCTCTCACGTGCGCGGCCCAGGTTCGATCCTCTGCACCACGTAAACATAGATGCATTGCATTGTGTACAAATGAAGTAAATAACTAAATATTAAAAATAATAATAATAATGGCCCTGATAAAAGATATCAATGGAGGGTGTTACCACAGGGAATGGCTAATAGCCCTACAATATGTCAAATATGTGTGGACAGAGCTATCCAGCCCATTAAAAACAAATATCAAAACCTCATGTGTCTACACTACATGGATGATGTTTTGCTTGCTCACCCTAATCAAGGAATCTTATTTACTATATTTAGTGAGATAACAGAAAATTTAAAACAATACGGATTATATATAGCAGAAGAAAAAGTTCAAAGCAGATCACCCATATTATATTTAGGATTTTAAAATATGGACACATTCATTAAATCTCAAAAAATTTTAATTAATAAAGAACATTTGACCACCCTCAATGATTTCCAAAAACTACTGGGAGACATTAATTGGCTTTGCCCTACACTAAGCCTC
This sequence comes from Tamias sibiricus, assembly GCA_025594165.1. Taxonomy (NCBI): domain Eukaryota; kingdom Metazoa; phylum Chordata; class Mammalia; order Rodentia; family Sciuridae; genus Tamias; species Tamias sibiricus. The sequence continues at coordinate 65,845,080 of CM046657.1, forward strand.
ACTACTGGACAATTAAAACCCTTATTTGATATACTTTACAGGAACCCTGATCCATTTTCACCGCAAACATTAACTCCTGATGCTAGGAGAGCTATAAAATTAGTAGAAGAGGCCATTGAAAGATCCCATTGTGATAGATTTGATTTTGCTCAACCACTAATATTGATTATTATTCTTTCACAATATACACCCACAGGAGTATTTTGGCAGCAGGGACCTATATTATGGATATATTTGCCTGTCTCTCCTCAAAGTACAATTGAGTCTTATACCTCCATGGTGGCTAAACTTATTCTTCAAGGACTTAAGACTTCTACTAAAATATTTGAAATTCATCCCGCTACTGTTATTACTCCCTATTCATCGTCACAGATTGAATACTTGTGCTTCAATGATAATGATTGGGCTATAGCTAGATGCTCTACTTCTGCAAATTTTGATAACCATCTTCCTAAGTCTCCTATACTATCTTTTTGTATCAATCATCCTATTATATTTCCACAGGTAATAAAAAATCAACCTATTCCTAAAGCATTTAATGTATTTACAGATGGATCCTCTAACGGTACTGCAGCAGTAGTCACTCAAAATGAAAATATGATTCATATTACTGGTCAAAAATCAGCTCAATTAGTGGAACTCAAAGCTATTATAATAGCTCTAGAAAATTTTAAAGAACAGCCTATGAATATTTTTTCAGACAGCCACTATATTGTACATGCTGTCCCTAAATTGGAGCTATCAGGTCCAATAGCACCACATACTCCAGCTTTTAAATTGTTTTCTCAAATCCAAAATCTCCTATGGCAATGAAAAGAACCTTTATTTATAGGTCACATAAGAGCTCACACTAATCTGCCTGGTCCTCTCCATGAAGGTAATCAAAAGGCTGATGCCCTCACCAAAACAATATTTATATTTACTACAGTACAACAAGCTACTTTATTTCATTCCCAGTTCCACGTCAATAGCACTACCTTAAGACAAATGTTTAAAATCACAAAGGAGCAAACTCGTAGAATTGTGAAGGATTGTCAATCTTGTGTAACACATTTGCCCAATCCACGTTATGGGGTTACCCCACGAGGTTTGATGCCAAATCATTTGTGGCAGATGGATGTCACTCATGATCCAAGTTTTGGAAAATTGCGATTTATTCATGTCACCATAGATACATGCTCAGGCATGATTTTTGCTTCCTTACATTCTGGCGAAAAAGTTAAAGATGTTACATCTCATTATCTGCAAGCTTTGGCTGCATTGGGCATCCCCAAAATGCTTAAAACAGATAATGGCCCTGCATATACATCCACATCCTTCAAACAATTTTGTACAAAATTCAATATAATCCACAAAACAGGTATCGCTTATAATCCTCAGGGACAAGGAATAATTGAAAGAGCAAGTCAGACACTCAAAAATATGTTATTAAAGCAAAAAGAAGGAAACTGGAAAAATCCTAAGGACAGATTGGCAGTTGCTCTCCTTACCCTAAATTTCATACAAGGAATTTGATTTCAGCCCCCTTAACTCCCTTCCTCTCCCTATTTTCCTTCCTCTCCTCTACTGTTTCTCTTTTCACTAATTTATTTATTTTTGATTGATACTTTCTGCATAGACATAAAGGTGAAATACGTTTGGAACATTTATATGTGCATATAAGGTGGATTTGTTAAACACCTCTATATGTCCCCCCATTTCCAATCCTTCATTCTTCTCTCTCATGCTCCACCTTCTCTTTTACTGATCTTCTCTCTCTTTATGTACTGGTCTTCCTTCTATTTGTTTATAGATTTTTAATTAGTGATTTATAGATGCACATCAACATGAAATTCACTGTAATGGTTTTAGATGTTTACAAAATGTAATTTGATCAATTTCATTCCACAGTTTCTCTCTTTTCCTGTCTCTTCTGCCTTGCCCTCAATTCCTTTACTCTG
>CM046657.1:65847119-65875043 GCA_025594165.1 Tamias sibiricus
AAACACTAACACAGGTAGTGCTGCAGAGGAATTTTATAGATGTACTGAAACACCCTAATCAAATGACTTAGTTAGGGGAGGGGTAGGCGTGGCCCTGACTTAATTAGAGAGAAGGCCTTTAAAGGGGGATTTAGACCTTTTCTTGAAGAAGAAGAGAATAGCATCTGTAGAAGCCATTTTATCCTATGCCTGGGGAGGCTCCAAATTCCAACCTCATTGTGATCTCCACTTCCTGACTACCTGCTCTGTGGACTTTGGACTTGCCTATCTGGCATTCAAAACTGTAGAAGTCTCTCTCTCTCTTCATATATATATATGGAGATAGATTATATATATAAATATATATGATATTATATATTTACACATATAATATATATTATTGTACTTCAATATATATGTGTGTGTGTGTGTGTGCAATAATATATATTATTGTACTTCAATAATGACCTGTAGTAACTCTGGAAGTATGGAATTACAGTTTGTACTTGAATCTCTCTTTCTCTCTCTCTCTTTATATATATATATATATATATATATATGATTTATATAGAAATATACATATATAGGTATGTGTGTATATATTATATATATATATATATAATATACACAGAGAGAGAGAATTTGTAGAAAATTTGTTAGACTAATTAGGACTACTCAACAAGATTGACAGATACAACAATTAGATGCTTTTGGTAATTGCAGTTGTTAAGTTATTCTCAACAACTAATTGTCTAATTTTCTATATTGTTACTCTATAAATTGCTTCTAGAGGTGTTCAAATCTTTAAATATAATTGTACATTTAAAAAAAGATTGACAGATGCAAGATAGATATAAATAGATGGGCAAAATAATAAAAAATTATGCAATGGGATACTTCTATGAATATAAAGTATGTGATTAAAGAGAACACTATACCATAAACAGAAACAAGACAAAATACCACAAAGATATCTAATCTTTCCACATGACTCTATTAATTAGATGTGACTACAATTGAAATCCCAAGAGGAATTTCATAGAACTTGACTAATAATGAAATTTACATATAAAAAAGGCCTAATAATAGCCATGTGTGTAGGAGCAAGGTGGGAAAACTTTCTTTATTAGACTTTATGAATTGTTAAAATATATAGAAACTGTATCAAATTATTTGTATAATAACACTTCTATGAAAAAAAGAAAAAGAAAGGAAAGCCCAAAAGAAGACCTGTACATTTATTTGACATGGTAAATGATTGCTGATCAGAAATAACAGAATATAGTGATCAGTACTTGACAGTGGCTACTAATATTATTAAACACAAAATGAAATATGATCATTTCATGACCCATAAATAACATTAATTTTATATAGATTAAAGAAAACATATCTTTAAAATATTTTGGTGTTGCTGGACAAACAGTAAAAAGTAAGACAAGAATGTATAAATCATAAATGAAGCAACTATTGCATTTTTTTCATAATCAATCTTATTTATGACATGAAATAACTGCATTCAAAGTTAAAAGTTTATGAGAAAATAATTGAAATATGTGTAAGTCAATAGCCTCAAAAGCCGGGCGTAGTGGCGCACGCCTGTAATCCCAGCACTTTGGGAGGCTGAGGCAGGAGGATCGCGAGTTCAAAGCCAGCCTCAGCAATGGAGAGGCACTTAGCAACTCAGTGAGACCCTGTCTCTAAATAAAATACAAAAAAGGGCTGGGGATGTGGCCCAGTGGTCGAGTGCCCCTGAGTTCAATCCCTGGTACCACACATACACACACACACACACACACACAAAAGCCTCGAAAAATACTTGGGAATCAATCTAACAAAAGGGGTGAAGATTCTCTAAAATGAAAACCCTAGAATACTAAAAAAAGAACTTGAAGAAGACCTTAGAAGATGGAAAGTTCTTCCACATTCTTGGATAGGCAGAAATAATATTGTCAAAATGGCCATACTACCAAAAGCACCATACAGATTGAATGCAATTCCCATCAAATTTCCAATGATGTTCTTCCTAGAAATAGAAAAAGCAGTTATGAAATTTATTTGGATGAAAATACGAGACTCAGAATAGCCAAAGCAATCCTTAGTGAGAAAAGTGAAGCAGGAAGCATCACAATACCAGACCTTAAATTATACTACACAGTTATAATAACAAAAATGGCATAGCATTAGCACCAAAATAGGCATGAAGACCAATGGAATAGAAGACACAGAGACAAACCTACATAAATACAGTTATCTCAAACTAGACAAAGGTGCCAAGAACATACCTTGGAGGAATGATACCCTTTTTAACAATGGTGCTGGGAAAACTGAAAATCCATATGTACTAGAATGAAACTTAACCTCTATCTCTCACCCTGCACAAAATTCAATTCAAAGTGGATCAAAAACCTAGGAATTAGACCAGAACAAACTGCCAGAACAAACTGTAGGCCTAACACTCCAACATGTCAGCTTAGAAACTGACTTCCTTAACAAGACCTCTAAAGCACAAGAAGTAAAATAAAAAATCAATAAATAGGAGAGTATCAAACTAAAAACCTTCTTCAAAGCAAAGGAAACGATCAATAACATGAAGAGAGAGCCTACAGAAAGGGAGAAATCTTTGCCACTTGCTCCTCAGACAGGGCATTAGTATCCAGGATATGCAAAGAATTAAAAAAAAAAAAAAAAAAACATAATGCCAGAAAAACAAATAACACAATCAATATATGGGCATAGGAACTAAACAGACACCTCTCCAAAGAAGAAACATAAATGGTCAACAAATATAGGAAAAGATGTTCAACATATCTAGCAATTAAAAAAATGCAAAATTAAAACTACACTGAGATTTCATCTCAGTCCAGTCAGAATGCCAACAATCAAGAATACAAGTAACAATAATGGTTGGCGAGGATGTGGGGAAAGGGTGCACTCATACATTGCCAGTGGGACTACAAACTGGTGCAACAACCACCTTAGAAAGCAGCATGGAAAGCCCTCAAATGGAATGGAACCACCATTTGACCCAGTTATGCCATGCTTGGTATATAACCAAAGAACTTAAAATCAGTTTACTACAGTGACACAGCCACCTCTCAATGTTTATAGTAGCACAAATCACTAAATACTAACTATGGCCAAACTATGGAGCCAACTTAGGTGCTCTTCAGCAGATGCATGTATAAACAAAATGTGTTATATATACACAATAGGGTGTTACTCTCATAAAGAAGAATGACTTTATTGTATTTACCAGTAAATGGATGGAACTGGAGACTATCATGTTAAGTGAAATCAACCAGTCCCAAAAGTCAAAGGTCAATTTTTTTCTCTGATGTGCAGAAGCTAATCCAAAATAAGGTTGTGGTGGTGGGGATTTAAAAAAAAAAAAAAGAAAGAAAGAAAAAAAAAGATCAGTGTAATAGATCAAGGGGAATGAAGGGAAGGGAGGAAAGATGGAACAGGGAAAGACAATGGAATAAATCTGACCTAACATTCCTATGTACACATATGAATATACCAGAGTGAATCTCACCATCATTTACACCCACTATACACAAATTTAAAAAAAAAAAAAAAAAAAAAAAAAACAACTATAAGTAAGTAGCAAAATATCAATCAAGTAGAGGTAAAGCTACAAGGGGTGGGAGGAAGAGAAGGGAAAGAGGAACTGTTCCGGACTGAATTGGAACAAATTATATTCCATGTTTCTATGATTATGTCAAAATAAATTATATTGCCAAGAATAACTAAAAAGAACAAATAAGAAAAGAAATATGTGTAACTAGGTATTGTAATCATAAAATAAAAATTATTTCAAATCAATGTTTTAAAAAGATTAACAGTCCATAAGAAAAGGAGGATAAAATACATGGAAAATTTTCCACTTCCTTAGTTCATAAATTTAGCAGAAAAATGCAGCTGTTCACAATAATATAATGTCATTTTATATGTATCTGATTAACACAAATGAACCATACCAAATACTAGCAAGAATGTGGGGGAAATGAGAACATTTAAACTGTGTGAGTATGGAAAATGACAAATATTTTGAAGAGGAAATTAATACATAGTAAAGGTGAATGGATGTGTGACTTTGAGTACAGCAAGTGTGTTTCTTTGCATATATTACATTGTAGAACATTCCAATGTTGTAATATCAAGAAACATCAAGGGAAAAAAATATGGCATTTTGCTCCATTCTCACTCTCAACTTCCATGAGAAGTAAGGAGATCCAGGGCTTGGCACATCTGTAATTCATTTGTTCTCAAAAAAAAAAAAAAAAAATGTTGTCCTAGCAGATCAGTTAGGACACTGAAACATGTACAAGTAGACAAAAAAAAGCATGTTCTTTACAACATTATTAGTAAAAGCCAAAAAGTTAGAACGTGAATTTTTAAAAAATGTATTTTGCTAAAAAATAGGCTACTATACCACAGCCAAAATAAAAATACTAGATTATGCAAAATGTTGCCTTAAAATTTTGTGCAGTAGGAACTTTACATTTAAACATATACACAAAGCAAGACAATATACTTCCATAGCTCAACCCATGATTAATGAAGAAACACAATGTGTAAGAAGAGTACAGGCTAAGTTTTTTATGTATTGACTTTAAGATGAGAAAGAGGAGTGTCCCCACCTGGCATTTACCAGGCAGTGGTGATAGAATTCTGCACAGTCAGAAACTGTCGTATATCCATTAAAATATATTCCTGTGTGTGAAAAATATCTTCATTTGCATCTAGTTCAAAACTAAAATAAACAGAAAATTGTAGCCGCCTGAAGCGCTTGGAGCAACGGAGCCGCGGGAAGAACTTCAGAAGCAAACTGGAGACAAACAGCTTTTTATTCTGATAACTTTTCTCTCTGGTTCTAACAACAACTAACACACGCCAAACACCACTAAAATGGCGCTGACCCGATCAGCAATTTCGGCCAAGTCACTCGAGATCCCGCAACAAATCCCGTGAGACTACGGGTGGCGACAATGGCCAAATCTCCACGGCTCATAGTCAACTGCAATTCAAGTCAATCCCCAAACAGGGCTCCTGCAGAAAATACTTTGGTTTTAGATGTGTTTTGTCATATTATTGTTGCATAAAAAGGCACCCCAAACTCAATATTTTAGGTGATAGGCAGAATAACATTCTGATGTTTTTATGACAATAAACTTTTTTATATTTGTTTTCATATATGACTAAGGATTTTATTTTGTTCTATGATAGATGCATATCATATTGTTTTTTTATGGTATAAGGTGGTAAAGTTTGCATTTTTCCATGTGAACTTCAAGTTATCAGGGATATTTGTTGAAAAGATTTTCTTTCACTCAGTGTAGAATCTTCAGTAGAGCATCAAACAGGAAGTGGTTGCAAGGGCTTCGTTGCTTGTTTGTGATTGTAGAAGGAAAGTGTTGGTTATAGTACCAATAAGTAAATGCTAGCCAGGTGTGATGGTGCACACCTATAATCCCAGAGGTTCAGGAGGCTGAGGCAGGAGGATGACGAGTTCAAAGCCAGCCTCAGCAAAAGCAAGGCACTAAGCAACTCAGTGAGACTCTGTCTCTAAATAAAATAAAAAATAGGGCTGGGGTGGGGGGTATCCAAGATGGCCGGCCAGAGGAAGGCAGCATTCTGTGTTGCTTCATGACCTGGGACTCAAGTAGTGAGAATACTGCTCCTCTGTGAGTGATTCTCCTGCTCCCGTGCAGTAATTACAGCCATTGTGCCCATGCAGGACTCCAGGCCTCAGCCTCAGAGTAGGTCACCCAACTACTCGACCACACAGGAATACCAGAAGCCTGAGTAGGACCATCAGCACTAGCACCCATGGAGAACGTTCAGGCACAAACCTACTGATTATATTGTAGCTAATAATTGAATTCACCATTTCTGTACATTGTGACCAAACTGTAAATGCCTTAATAGCAACAAATTGTTTTTAAGTTTGTATATTGTTTATATTGGGATCTGTTAACATTGTCCTTCCCCTGAAAGGAGAGGTATTCGAACCCTACAGGGGCACTATAAGCCTATAGGGTAAAAACAGTAATGCCTCAAACCCACAGTGCTAGGAGGGAAGATAAACAAGCAACATGAAAAGAAAAGGGAAAAAGTGCCCCAAACAAATCACGATATGACATTATTAGAATCCATGGCCAGCACAGCAGATGAAATGACAGAGAAAGAGTTCAGGGTGTACATAATTAAAAATGTTCTGTGAATTAAAGTATGATATAACAGAAAAAATATAAGGAGCAAAAGATCATTTTGACAGACAGTGACATAAACAAATATAGGAAGTAAAAGATTACTTCAATAGGGAGATAGAGGTTCTAAAGAAAAACCAAACAGAAATCCTTGAGGTGTCCATTCTCATATCAACTAAAATAGTCTTCAAACTAAAGTTAACCAAAAGGGATAAAGAAGGACATTTCATACTGCTCAAGGGAACCATACACCAAAAAGACTTAATTATAAATATATATGCCCCAAACAATGGAGCATCTATGTACATCAAACAAATTCTTCTCAAGTTCAAGAGTCAAATAGACAACAACACAATAATTGTGGGTGTCTTTAACACACTTCTTTCACCACTGGATAGATCTTCCAAACAAAAGCTGAACAAAGTAACTATGCAACTCATCAATAGAACCAATAACTTGGAATTAACTGTCATATATAGAATATTTCATCCTTCAACAAGAAAATACACTTTCTTCTCAGCAACACATGGATCTTTCTCTAAAATTGAACATATATTATTCCACAAAGCAATTATTAGCAAATACAAAAAAGTAGAGTTACTATCTTGCATTTTATCAGATCATAATGGAATGAAATTAGAAATCAATGATAAAATAAAAAACTACTCCAACATCTGGAGACTAAATAATATGCAACTGAATGAACAATGGGTTGCAAAAGACATCAAGAAGGAGATTAAAAAATTCTTAGAGGTAAATGAGAACACTGACACAACATATCAAAATATCTGGGAAGCTATTAAAGCAGTTCTAAGAGGAGAGTTCATTGCATGGAGTTCATTCCTTAAAAGAAGAAAAAGTCAACAAATAAATGACCTAACATTACATATCAAAACACTAGAAAAAGAAGAGCAAATCAAGATCAAAAATAGTAAAGACAGAAAATATTAAAATTAGACCTGAAATCAATTAAATTGAAACAAAAGAAACAATTGAAAAAATTGACAAAACAAAAAGTTGTCTCTTTGAAAAATAAATAAAATTGACAAACACTTGGCCACGCTAACAAAGAGGAAAGAGAAAACTCAAATCATTAACATTAGTGATGAAAAAGGAAATATCACAACAGGCAGTACAGAAATACAGAAGATAATTAGAAATTATTTTGAAAACTTGTACTCCAATAAAATAGAAAATATCGAAGGCATCGACAAATTTCTACAGTCATATGATTTGCCCAAATTGAATGAGGATGATATACTCAATTTAAACAGATCAATTTCAAGCAATGAAATAAGACAACATCAGAAGCCTACCAACCAAGAAAAGCCCAGAACCAGATGAATACACAGCTGATTTCTACAAGACCTAAAAAGGAAAACTAATACCTATACTCTTCAAATTATTTTGTGAAATAGAAAAGGAGGGAGCACTTCCAAACTCATTCTATGAAGCCAATATCACCCTGATTCCAAAACCAGAAAAAGACACGTCAAAGAAAGAAAACTTCAGACCAATATCTCTAATGAACATAGATGCAAAATTTCTCAAGAAAATTCTGGCAAATCAAATACAAAAACATATCAAAAACGTAGTACACCACGATTAAGTGGAGTTCATTCCAGGGATGCAAGGTTGGTTCAACATATGGAAATCAATAAATGTAATTCATCACATCAATATACTTAAAGAATCACATGATCATCTCAATAGATGCAGAAAAAGCATTCAACAAAATACAGTACCCAATCATGTACAAAACACTAGAAAAACTAGGAATAACAGGAATATAGCTCAACATCATAAAAGCTATCTATGCTAAGCCCCAAGTCAACATTATTCTAAATGGAGAAAAAAATTAAAGCATTCCCTCTAAAAACTGGAACAAGACAGGGATGTCCTCTTTCATGACTTTTATTTAACATAGGTCTTAAAACATTGGCCAGAGCAATTAGAAAGACAAAAGAATTTAAAGGGATACAGATAGGAAAAGAAGAACTCAAATTAGCACTATTTGTCAATCCTATTCATAGAAGATCCAAAAAGATTTATGAGAAAATTTCTGGAACTAGTAAATAAATTCAGCAAAGTAGTAGGATATAAAATCAACACCCATAAATCAAAAGTATTTCTTTATATCAATGACAAATCCTCTGAAAGGGAAATGAGGAAAACTACCAAAGTGACAATAGCCACAAACAAACAAAACAACAACAACAAAAAAAATTGGGAATTAATCTAACAAAAGAGGTGAAAGCCCTCTACAATGAAAACTACAGAATGCTAAAGAAATAAATTAAGAAGACCTTAGAAGATGGAAAGATCTCCCTTGATCTTGGATAGGCAGAATTAATATTGTCAAAAGGACTATACAATCAAAAGCACTACACAGATTTAATGCAATTCCAATCAAAATCCCAATGACATTCCTCATAGAAATAGAAAAAGCAGTCATGAAATTCATCTGGAAAAATAAGAGACCCAGATTGTTAAAGCAATCCTTAGCAAAAAGTGAAGCAGGTGGCATCACTATACCAGACCTACAACTGTACTGCAGAGTAATAGTAACAAAAACAGCATGGTATTGGCACCAAAATAGACTGGTAGACCATCTCTAGAAATTAGAGAAATGCCAATCAAAACTATTCTAAGATTTCCTCTCACTCCAATCAGAATGGCAGCTAGTAAGAATACAAATAACAATAAGTATTGGTAAGGACGTGGGGAGAAAAGGCACACTCATACATTGCTGGTGGGACTGCAAATTGGTGCAGCCAATATGGAAAGCAGTATAGAGATTCCTCAGAAAACTGGGAATAGAACCACCATTTGACCAAGCTATCCCAATCCTTGGTCTATACCCAAAGGACTTAAAAACAACATACTACAAGGACACAGCCACATTAATGTTTATAGCAGCACAATTCACAATAGCTAAATTGTGGAACCAACCTAGATGCCCTTTAGTAGATGAATGGATAAAGAAATTGTGGTATATTTATTCAGAATGGAATATTACTCAGTAATAAAAGTGAATATAAATCATGGTATTTGCAGGTAAATGGATGAAGTTGAGGGATATAATACTAAGTAAAGTTAGCCAATTCCAAAATACCAAAGGTCGAATGTTTTCTCTGATATAAGAAGGCTGATTGATAGTGGGGTTGAGAGGGAAAGCATGGGAAGATTAGACAAACTCTAGATAGGCAAAGGTGTGGGAGGTGAAGGGAGGGGGCCTGGGGGTAGAAAAGATGGTGAAATGAGGTGGACATCATTACTTTAAGTGCACGTATGAAGACATGAATGGTATGAATATACATTGTATACAACCAGAGATATGAAAAATTGTGCTCTATGTATATAATATGAATTGTAATGCATTCTGCTATCCTACATAACAAATTATAATGAGAAAAAATAGGGCTGGACATGTGGCTCAGTGGCTAAGTGCCCTTGAGTTCAATCTCTAGTACCCCCCAATGACAAATTTCTAGACGCATGGGACTTGACCAAACTGAATCAGGAATATATAGAAAACCCAAATAGACCAATATCTAGCAATAAAAATTGAAATAGCAATTAATAGTCTTCCAAGAAAGAAAGTCACAGGATCTCATAAATTCTCAGCTGAGTTCTACCAGACCTTTCAAGAATAATAACATTAGTCTTTCTCAAATTATCCCACAACAGGGAAAGAAAGGAAAAATTCCCAAACACATTTTATGAAGCCAGTCTGATACTAAAACCAGACAAAAACACATCTAGAAAAGAAGACTACAAAACAATATCCCTGATGAACATAGATGCAAAAATATCTAAAAAATATTATCAAACCACATTGAAGAACATTTAAGAAGATAGCGAATCATGATTAAAAGGGCTTCATCTCAGGAAAGCAAGGTGGTTTCAACATTTGCAAATCAAAAAATGTAATTCACCACTTTAAATACAACTTAAAATGAGAATCATATGATCACCTCAATAGATGCAGAAAAGGCCTTTGAAAGAATCCATTACCCATTCCTGTTAAAACAAAACAAAACAAAACAAAAACAAACAAACAAAAAAAAAAACCACTGGAGAAACTGGGTATAGAAGAAATTTATCTCAACATTATAAGGGCAATAGAAGACAAACCCAGAGTCAACATCATAGTAAATGGAGAAAAAACTGAAAGCTTTCTTTTTCTAAAATCAGAAACAAGAAAAAAGATTTCCACTATCACCATTTTTATTCCATATATTTATCAAAACTCTAGCCAAAGAAATTAGTCAAGAGAAGGAAATTAAAGGGATACAAATTGGAAAAGAAGAAGTCAAACTATTTCCATTTGCTGATGATAAGAACTTATATCTAGAAGACTCAAAAAAAAAAAAAATCCACCAGAAGACTTCTGGAACTGATAAATAAGTTCAGCAGCAGCAGGATACAAGATGCACATCATAAATAAATAATCTTTCTATAGTTTAACTATAGTTCTGCTGAAATAAACCAGGAAAGCAATCCATTTGCAATAAATTAAAAAACAAAATAAAAATGGAAATTAATCTAAAAATGGAAATGATACATCTTTACAATGAGAACTGTAGATCACTAAAGAAAGAAATGGAAGAAGCCCTTAGAACATGGAAAGACTTCCCATGTTCTTGGATGGGCAGAATTAATATTGTGAAAATGTCAATACTTCAAAAAGCAATATATAGATTCAATGTAATCCCAATCAAAATACTAGTGAAATTTTTCAGAGAAATAGGAAAAAATAGTCCTAAAATTTATTTGGAATAGTAAGGGACCCACAAATGTCCAGACAATTCTAAAGAAGAAAAGTGAAGCAGGAGGCATCATAATACCTGACCTCAAAATATATTGAGGAGCTATTACAGATAAACAGAATGGTAAAAGCATCAAAATTGATCTCAAGATCAATGGAATCGAATAGAAGACAAAGAAATAAAACTGACATACAGACGTCTGATATTTGACAAAGGTGCAAAATATATGTTGGAGAGAAGATACCTTTCTAACAAATGGAGCTAGAAAAACTATTAGTAGGTAGAAGAATGAAAATAGGTATCTATCTTTCATGCTGCACAATAGTCAAATCAAAATGGACCAAAGACTTAGAAATTAGACTAGAAAACTTGCAACTGCTAGAAGAAAGCATAGGGTCAACACTCCATCATATAGATTTGGCAAAGATTTCCTCAATAATACCCCTAATGTTCAAGAAATAAAACCAAGAATCAATAAGTATGATGCCATCAGAGAAAAAAGTTTCTTCAGCACACAGAAAATGGTCAAGAGCTTGAAGAGAAAACCTACAAAATGGAAGAAGATTTTTCAGTTGATCCTCTAACAGTATTAATATCCAGAACGTATAAAGAACCCCAAAAAACTCAATGCCAAAATCACCCAAATAATCCAATCAACCAATGGGAAGAAAAAAGAAAAAGAACAGAAATTTCTGAAAGGACGAAGCACAAATGGCAAACAAAAACATGAAAAATGTTCAACATTTCTAGCAATCAGTATAATGCAAATCACAACCTCAAGAAGATTTCTTTTCATTTCTCTCCATGTGGCAATTATTAAGAACTTGAATAATAATTAATGTTGGGAGAATGTGAGGTAAAATTGTTGATGGGACTGAAAATTAGTGCAACCACTCTGGAAAGCAGTATGGAGATTCCTCAAAAAGCTAGGAATGGAACCACCATATGACCCAGCTATACCACTTATTGGTATGTATCCAAAATAGCTAAAATTAGCTACTATAGTTAGACAGCTACTTCAACATTTATAGTAACATAGTGCAAAATAGCCAAATAATGGAATCAACTCATATGCCTGTCAATAGATGAATGGTCAAGAAAATATATCATATATACACACAATGGGGGATTACTCAGCTATAAATAAGAATGAAATAATGACATTTGCCAACAAATAGTTATAAACGGAGAACATCACACTAAGTAAAATAAGCCAGAATCAGAAAATCAAGGGTTGAATTTTTTTTTTCTCACATGCAGAAGCTAGACCAAAATAGGAAAATAAAGATAGGGTCTCATGAAAATGAAAGGGATCAGTGAAACAGAGTAAAGGAATTGAGGGCAAGGCAGAAGAGACAGGAAAAGAGAGGAACTGTGGAACGAAATTGACCAAATTACATTTTGTAAACATCTAAAACCATTACAGTGAATTTCATGTTGATGTGCATCTATAAATCACTAATTAAACAAATAGAAGGAAGACCAGTATATAAAGAGAGAGAAATCAGTAAAAGAGAAGGTGGAGCATGAGAGAGAAGAATGAAGGATTGGAAATGGGGGGACATATAGAGGTGTTTAACAAATTCACCTTATATGCACATATAAATGTGCCAAAGGTATTTCACCTTTATGTATATGCAGAAAGTATCAATCAAAAATAAATAAATTATTAAAAGGAAGAACAGTAGAGGAGAGGAAGGAAAATAGGGAGAGGAAGGGAGTTAAGGGGGCTGAAATCAAATTCCTTGTATGAACGGTTTTGTCAAAATGAACCCAACTACTATGTATGACTGTAATGTTCCAATAGAGAAATAGGGGAAAAATCTGTCATCTCTGTTCTGTTACACCTAGGACTCTACTAATGTGAAAATATTAAACACATGTTTTCTTCAAATATCTTAATCTCATGAAATATATTGTCATAAAGTAAATGGTTTCATGAATCCAAACAGAGTGTATATTTTCTCTTTATCAGTCTTTGCATAAAAATACATCAATTCAGAATAATAAAAAAGTCTGGTCTGTTTAAATTATTTTCTTTATACCTGAGACCCCAATACAACCACTTTTTTTTTTTAAAATCTAACCTAAAAGGAGAATGACAGTACACAATATGTGATAAAGTTTCTGGAACTGGTAGATCTGAACACCAAATTACTATTCATATTTAAAGATATAGCCTATAACAAATTCCAGCGATGTTACAATATACTCTGAGCCTGCATCCAAAAGAAAGTTTCCTAGATCAGAGTCTAAGGCAAAGCATCATAGACCACATTGAAATAAAAGACAAATTATATTATGTCTTATTTCTTCTCTTCATTAAAAAAAGTACTGATAATTTTTTGAGAGTGTGGCGTGTAATCATACCCAGTAATTTATATCCCAGTCACTTATGTCCTAGGTTGAGTGTGTGGATATGTGCTTGTGTTTATACTTGTTTTTAATTTATGGAATGAATATGAATCACTAATTTTGGATTTTATTAAACCCATTTGATTGGTTTAGCAGAAAGCCCTTCCATATTCTTACATACAATCAACTTTTGTCAATTTTGGAAAGACCGTATCAGTTTTTCTTACCCTTCAGATGTATTCACAATTATTTAGGTAAACATATGTAAAAGGGATCTCAAAGGTATTCACTCACTTCTCCTTTCTCTTTGGAAGTCTACTATACAGTATAGAAGCTGAAGTTCACGTACAGCAAGGAGAAGGTTTCTAGTGTCTCACTTCTTTTGTAAACCTAAGCAAAACACCTTCTGGAAGCCTTCTCTAAGATCTCTGTTCCTAAGTGCATAAACAATAGGGTTGAGGGAAGGAGGGATGATGTTGTGCAGCACGTTGAGTAGAACTGGAATCAAGGCATTCTTAGTCTCTGCCAGGTGAGTTACTGAAACCACTACAATAACTGTGTAGAAGAAGAAGATGAGGATGAGATGGGAGCTGCAAGTGCTCAGAGCCTTGGAGACAGCTTCAGCAGAGTTCAGTCTAAGGACAGAGCGCAGAATCAGGGCATAGGATGATATAATAAGACTTAGATCACTCCCCATCATAAGCCATGCCAGGACCAATTGGAAAATACTATTGGGCCTCCTATCATCACATGCCAGGCTTGTGACTCCAAGATTAGAGCACAGGCAATGTTCAATTTTATTCCTGGAACAATAGTGACGCTGGGCTGCAAGTACAGGCACTGGAATGACAAACAAGCCATTTCTAAGCACCATAAACAGGGTAGCTTTGGTGATGAAGGAATTGGTGACAACTAGTGGGTAGTGAAGAGGATGACAAATAGCTACATATCTATCAAAAGCCATGCAGAGGAAGACACCAGACTCCATGCCTAGAAAACAGTGAATGGCATAAATCTGAGCAAAGCACTCTGGGAGGCTAATGGCCTTGGCATCAAACCATAAGATGGCCAGGATCTTAGGCAAGATGGTGGTGGCCAGGCCCATGTCCACCACAGAGAGGACGCTCAGGAAAAGGTACATAGGCTGCTTTAGAGAAGGGTCCTGGTAGATGGTGGTGAGGATGAGGATGTTTGCACCAATTGTTGAGAGATACAGCAGTGCCAGAGGCAAGGAGAGCCAGTGCTGCCAGCTGTGAATGCCTGGGAATCCCATCAGAATGAACTCGGAGACCTGGAATTTGGAGCTATTGGAGCCTTTGAAAGATGCAAACATATTTTCCTATGAGAAAAAAAAAATAAATTTTAGTATTGTTATCTCTGAGCATAATCATTAATAAATTTTATTTTTGTACTCTCCTCATACAGTTTGGGATGATAACAAAATGAATTTTGAAGTTCATCCAATGACAATTTATGATGAATTACAAGAAACTTCTACGTTATCTTTAGCAGTAGAATAGAATCTTAAAAGTCATAACTGTTTTAATTGAGATGCTGGTCAATGTCTGAGCTCTTCCCTAGTATGCATGAGGCCCTGGGTTTAGTTTGCAGTACTGCCAAGGGGGAAAACACACACACACACACACACACACACACAATTATAGTGTTCGACTATACAGGAAAAATTCAACATGAATCTCATATCTTCATTTGTATTTTACCCTCTTATCCCAGGCTGAAACCACCACATAAACATGATTCCAGCTTTTTTCAAGTTTTTTTCCCTTTTTTCAAAAATTTTGGAAGCATGTGAATGTGTTCGCTGTCTTCATATTTTCCCAATGTTCCTGACTGAAATGATTATTAACTAACAATAACTAGATTTGTTAGTGTGGAATTATGAATGATTTTATTTTTTTTTTTTCTTTTTCTTTTTCTTTTTTTTTTTTTTTTTTTTTTTTTACTGGGGATTGAACTCAGTGGCACTTGACCACTGGGCCACATCCCCAGCCCTTTTTTGTATTTTATTAGAGACAGTGTCTCACTGAGTTGCTAAGTGCCTCGCCATTGCTGAGGCTGGCTTTGAACTCTTGATCCTCCTGCCTCAGCCTCCCAAGTGCTAGGATTACAGGCGTGTGCCACCACGCCAGGCTATGAATGATTGAATTTTTAAGCCACTCCATCCCAAGTTGATATAGATATCCACTGATGTTTTTTTATAGCCTACCAAAATTTGTTATAATAAACTTCAAAAGTTCTGCAGAAATAAAATATGTTGCATAGTAGGGATAGAAATATTTTCTTTTGTAGTATTTTGTACTTCTTTATCTGTATTTATGAGGATGTTGCAAAAGAATACCTTGACAGAAAATTAAGTGATGGTGGCTGAATTTTTCAACTTAGATTCTAATGATGCACCCCTACCCTAGCACTTTTTTCCCCAGTTGAGTCCTAAATAGCTACAAAAGACAGTATTTAGCTCTAACATTACATTATTTTCTAAATTATTGTTTTTTAAGTACACTGAACATGATATCTACTCTCCTAACATTTTAAGCACATATTACAGTATTGTGAACAATATGTACAATGTTGTAGAGAGGATCTCTAAAGCTCATTCTGTATAATGGAATCTTCATAACCACTTAATTGGAATTTTATCCTATCTAGCAAGCAAGAATGACTTCTCCAGCATATTGAGGGAACTGTCAGGGGTTGCTCAGAATCATGTTCCAAATTAGACTCATTATGTTTCCTCAAAATCTCATGTTTTACCTGTTGTTTTTATCGTGTATGGTCATGAAACCAGTCAAGCCTGAAACCTGCAAACCAGCTGCACTTTCCACATTCAATTGCTTCCTTATCCTTATCCAATTGCTATCCTTATTCCTTAGTGCTCATTTGCACCCCTCCTATCCAGGTCTACTGCTTCTATAACTTGCCTCATCACAATTGCTTCTCATTTCTTCACAGATTGCAAAGCAATCTACTCTTTATAAAACTGACATTCCCTTCCTTAAAATCATTTATGCCTATATTCTTTCATTCAAATAAAACTCAGATATTTTCATTGTGTAGAGGGCATTCTCAGGTGTGATTCAAACCCAACTGAGCATTGTATCTTAGTTTTCACTTCTTTATATCCTGACTTCATAGGCACATAATATCTGAATGTATTCTGAATACATAAAATTATTAATTTTGCAGGTCACTTCATTCTCAATATTTGATTGCTATTATATGTTGGTTGCAAAGAAAAAGCCTGGAATATTATGTAACAAGGTTTTAAAATATTATTTTAAGAAAAATTATGAACTCCTTGATTATATTATTTATAGTTTTATTTATTACACAATTAACACAATATGCAGAAGAGTCACCAACAAGAGAATATTCCTCACAACTAGATGAAATTCCTTTCAGATATTACACTCAGCTTCCATGTTTGGAAAAACATGATGAGATAAATTATCCTTTGTATTATATGGTTGTAATTTGATAAGGAATGATATAATCTAAACATATCAACAGCATAACTTAGTGAGCAAGAGGCAAAAACAGGTTGGGTATAAAGCTAAATATTATTTTGATCTTTCAAATGAAAGTTCCAAGAGAGAACTGGCATGGAGCCATTTGTGCAAGACCTAGTAGTTTTGTGAAATCTTCATTTATTACCTTACAGCCTAATATTGCATAACCTTTCACCTTTAATTTTATTCTCATTTTCTTTATTTTTAAGGTATGTCTTATATTTTTATTTATTTTATTGCATATTGACAATTTATAGTTGTATATGTTTAAGGGGGACAAACTGTGTTACAATATTTAATACAATATGGAATTCTTTAATGAATTCATGTACCCATCACCTCAAATATTTAATATTTTCATTAAAAAACTATAAATTTATTCTTAGTGATATTGAAATGTATTCAATCATTATCTGTATGCAGGACCCTGAGAGATTAAACTAAGAATCTGACTTACCTCTCCCCTCTAACTGAAGCTTTGTCCCCTCTGAGCAGCTGCTGCCCGTTTCCCTACCCTGCAGACTCTGGTAACCACTCTCTACTCTCTGCTGCTAGGAGTTCAATTGTTTTAGATTCCACATGTGAGAGCATGCAGTATTTGTCTTCCTATGTTTGGTTTTTTCACTTAGAATAATGTGCTCTAATTCCATTAATGTCTCAAAAGGCAGGGTTTCCTATTTAAAGCTGAATACTATTTGTATAGATATATCACCTCTGCTTCATCCATTCATCTCTTGATGGGCACTTAGGGGCAATTGTGAATAATGTGGCAATGAACATGAGTGTTCAGATCTCTCTCTGACATAGTGATTTAAAATCTTTTGGGTACATACACAGAAGTGGGTCTGCTAGATCATAAAGCAATTCTATGTTTGGTTTTCCCCATTTAATTCTAAATGTTTCTGCCTGGTTGATATTTGTGTAATACAATTAAGAGATGAAAGCAATCTGAGCTCACAGAAAAAGAATTGCTTGCCATTTTTTAACAATTAGATTCTAACACGACATAAAATGTGATTCTATTATGAAAACATTTGATACACTATTAATACTGAAGAGACTATGAATGTTCTTTTACAGATTAGCAACTTCTCTTATACCTTATGATCCTCATATTTTGTCATTCTACCCTTTGCCACTTTGCAGAGGTTTTACAAGCCTGTATATCCTGCTAGGGAAGACAGCAAAGGCCCATCTCTTTTGCAGGAAATTACCAAAACAGTGTTCTCTTTAAAGTGAGGCATCAAATGGTGTGAGGTTTAGCCAGTGTGCCCTTGATATGGTTTAGAACTTACTGTGGTTATGAGCAGAGACATAGTCTGATGTTTTCACAGTGGAAGTAGTTCCTTACTGGGCAAACAGAGCATTTTGAGAAAAGCTTTATGATGAGATCAAGACGTGTTCTCAAAAGAGATATAATGCACAAATTATGAATGTCAAGTATTTATAGGAAGTAGCAAACAGTTAAGTGATCTTGAGGTAATAAGCCTTTTTTGGCGGCATGAGGAGAGAAAGGCCCACAGAGAAAGGGAATTCCTAAGATGTTAAATCCCAAAAGTGCAACAAGGAGATTAGCTCAGAGATGTTTTCATTATTGCAAACTGAGAACCTATATAAATAGAAAAATAGTTCCACTCATGAAACCAAGGTGTTCTTATGATAGGTAGGATATTTTGAATTGATCTTATGATAAAATTCAGAGGATTTACAGTTCTGTGTTTATGAGATTTCTTTAAATCTTTCTAAAGAAGGATGTTTTTATTCATTCAGAAATGGAGGAAGAGGTTCTATTGTTGGAGAACACGGTAGAGTTTTTTGAAGTAATTGATAAAGTCATTGTCACTGTTCTCCTGGAAATTATGATCCAGTATGGGAGAAAGAATTGAATACTAAAAAAAAAAAAAAAAGAAAAAACAAGCAAGCAAACAGAAATCATAAATTGCGATAAGTGCTTTAATCAAAAGTGCCTCTACAATTAGAGAAATACAAATAAAAACTACTCTAAGATTTCATTTCACTCCAGTCAGAATGGCAGCTATCAAGAACACAAACAACAATAAATGTTGGAGAGGAAGTGCGGAAAAAGGTACACTCATACATTACTGGTGGGACTGCAAAATGGTGCAACCGCTATGGAAAGCAGTATGGAAATTTCTTGGGAAAATGGGAATGGAACCACCCTATGACCCAGCCATCCCACTCCTGGGTCTGTTCCCAAAAGACTTAAAAACAGCATATTACAGTGACACAGCGACTTCAATGTTTATAGCAGCACAATTCATAATAGCTAGGTTGTGGAACCAACCTAGATGTCTCTCAGTAGTTGAGTGGATAAAGAAAATGTGGTATATATACAAAATGGAATTTTACTCAGCAATAAGAGAGAATAAAATAATGGCATTTGCAGGTAAATGGATGAAGTTGGAGAATATAATGCTAAGTGAAATTAGTCAATCTCAAAAATCCAAATACTGAATGTTTTCTCTGATATAAGGAGGTTAGTTCACAGTGTGATTGGATGGGGGTACATAGGATTAGAGGAACACTAGAATGGTCAAAGGAAAGGGGGAGGGCAAGGGAGACAGCAGGGGGGGGAGAAGGGGGGGAAAATGGTGGTTGAATGAGATGGATATCACTATCCTAAATGCATGATTAAAGATCTGAATGGTACTTATATACTTTGTATACAAGCAGTTGTATGTAAAAAGATGATATACTTGTGCATTATGAATAAGTAAATAAATAATCTAAAAAAAAGTGCCTCTAATATGAAAGCATATAACTAAGGGAATTAATCTCATTGTCAGAATTCCCTGAAGTAATACCAACGTCACTGAAGGCCAAAGGCTTGAGTAAAATTTCAGTGTGGTTATGTTTGAAGAATGAGAAAGTAAAAGTATTCTGAGAACTGAAAAATGCTAAAAAGAGAGGTGGCATGGCAGAGCCAATGCAATAAAAGATAATAAGTGTGACTGGGACCCCCAAGATGTTGAGCGGGGGGAATGGATGTAAGATGATGTTCTTGAGGGAACAGGAGCTTGAGCTTGAGAATTTGTCAAGCAAATCTATGTCAAACAATATGGTGCCACTGGATGATTTCACACGTAATTTAGGCATAGCAACAATGTAGAAACCACACTTAATGTGACAAGACTAAGGATAAATTGGATAGGCCACTGCAAGAGTAATCCGAGGAAAAGAGGGCTACATGGAACTAAACAAAAGGGCAGTGAAATTTGAAAAATAAACGTGGATGGATTTAGAAGACATATGTGGGTGAAACTGATAATACTTATGACTAAAAATGATCCTAAGGGGCTGGAACTTGCAGTGAGACGGAACGAGATGTTATTCATATACCTGGGTGTGGTTAGAGAAGGACCAGGTGTAGAAGAGAGTTAATGCAGATCAGGTTATGGCGAACATGAGGTGTGTGACTTGAAGCATCCAGTGAACAATGGGAACAAGTGGAAAGGTAGTTCTAGAGAGCAAGGAGCAGGCTGACAAAATATGAAGTGATCCGCATGTTAATTCAAAATTATGGAGTTGATGCTATTGACAGAGATTTCCTAGGAAGGGGAAATAGCACCTAGTGCAGATGATCTGCTACATTTAAAAATCTTGACAAATGTTTTGAGAGAAAAGAAACCCTGATATAACTGATTCAGAAAGAAAACAGCAAGGAAAGAGATTCATAATTTGCTCACAAATCAAATAAGATGGGAACTTTTTTTTTATTATTTATTTACTTATTCATCATGCACAAGTATAGTATCTTTTTACATACAACTGCTTGTATACAAAGTATATAAGTACCATTCAGATCTTCAATCATGCATTTAGGATAATGATATCCATCTCATTCAACCACCAATTTTTTTTCCAACCCCCCCCCCCTTACTCCCTCCCTCCCCTCCCTTTCCGTTGACCATTCTAGTGTTCCTCTGATCCTATGTACCCCCTTCCAACAACACTGTGAACCAGCCTCCTTATATCAGAGAAAACATTCGGTATTTGGATTTTTGAGATTGACTAATTTCACTTAGCATTATATTCTCCAACTTCATCCATTTACCTGCAAATGCCATTATTTTATTCTCTCTTATTCCTGAGTAAAATTCCATGTTGTATATATACCATATTTTCTTTATCCACTCATCTACTGAGGGGCATCTAGGTTGGTTCCATAACCTAGCTATTGTGAATTGTGCTGCTATAAACATTGAAGTGCCTGTGTCACTGTAATATGCTGTTTTTAAGTCTTTTGGGAATAGACCCAGGAGTGGGATGGCTGGGTCATAGGGTGGTTCCATTCCCATTTTCCCAAGAAATTTCCATACTGCTTTCCATAGCGGTTGCACCATTTTGCAGTCCCACCAGCAATATATGAGTGTGCCTTTTTCCCCACATCCTCTCCAACATTTATTGTTGTTTGTGTTCTTGATAGCTGCCATTCTGACTGGAGTGAAATGAAATCTTAGAGTAGTTTTGATTTGCATTTCTCTAATTGCCAGTGATGTTGAGCATTTTTTCATGTATTTGTTGATTAATCGTGTATCTTCTTCTGAGAAGTGTCTTTTCAATTCCTTAGCCCATTTATTGATTGGGTTATTTGCTTTTTTGGTGTTTTTTTTTTAGATCTAGATACATTCTAGAAATTAGTGCTCTATCTGATGTGCATGTATTAAATATTTGTTCCCAATTAGTTGGCTCTCTATTCACCTCACTGATTGTTTCTTTTGCTGAGAAGAAGCTTTTCAGTTTAAATCTATCCCATTCATTAATTCTTGGTAATAGTTCTTGTGCTACAGGATTCTTATTAAGGAACTTGGGGCCTAATCTGACATGTTGGAAATTGGAGCTTACTTTTTCTTCTATTAGGCGTATTGTCTCTGGTCTAATTCCTAGGTCCTTGATCCACTTTGAATTGAATTTTGTGCATGGTGAGAGATAAGGGTTTAATTTCATTTTGTTGCATATGGATTTCCAGTTTTCCCAGCACCATTTGTTGCAGAGGCTATCCTTTCTCCACTGTACATTTTTGGCACCTTTGTCTAATATAAGATAGCTGAAATTATATGTGTTAGTCTCTGTGTCCTCAATTCTGTACCATTGGTCCACCAGTCTGTTTTGGTGCCAATACCATGCTGTTTTTGTTACTATTGCTCTATAGTATAATTTAAAGTCCGGTATGGTGATGCCCCCTGCTTCACTTTTCTTGCTCAGGATTGCTTTGGCTATTCTGGGTCTCTTATTCTTCCAAATGAATTTCATGACTGCTTTTTCTATTTCTTTGAAGAATGACATTGGGATTTTGATTGGGATTGCATTAAATCTGTATAATGTTTTTGGTAGTATGGACATTTTGACAATATTGATTCTACCTATCCAAGAGCAAGGTAGGTCTTTCCATCTTCTGAGTTCTTCTATGATTTCTTTCTTTAGTGTTCTATAATTTTCCTTATAGAGCTCTTTCACCTCTTTCGTTAAGTTGATTCCCAGGTATTTTATTTTTTTTGATGCTATTGTAAATGGGGTAGTTTTCATCATTTCCCTTTCAGAGGCTTTGTCACTGATGTACAAAAATGCCTTTGACTTATGGGTATTGATTTTGTATCCTGCTACTTTGCCAAATTCATTTACTAGTTGTAAAAGTTTTCTGGTAGAGTTTTTTGGGTCTTCTAGGTAGATTATCATGTCATCAGCAAATAGTGCTAATTTGAGCTCTTCTTTTCCTATCTGGATCCCTTTAATTTCTTTCGTCTGTCTAATTGCTTCATCCCTCAGTAAATGAATACACTTTTTTCTCAGCAGCACATGGCTCCTTCTCCAAAATAGATCATATATTATGTCACAAGGCAAATCTCAGCAAATATAAAAAAATAGAAATACTACCCTGCATGCTATCAGACCATAAAGAGATGAAATTGGAAATCAACGACAAAACAAGGAATAAGAAAAACTACTCCAGTAACTGGAAGCTAAACAACATGCTACTGAATGAACAAGGGGTTGAAGAAGACATCAAAGAGGAGATTAAAAAATTCCTAGAGGTAAATGAGAACACAGATACATCGTATAGAAATCTCTGGGACACTATGAAGGCAGTAGTAAGAGGAAAATTCATTGCACTGAGTTCATTCTTTAAAAGGAAAAAAAAAAACCAACAAATAAACGACTTAATATCACACCTCCAAGCACTAGAAAAAGAAGAACAGATCAACACCAAGAGCAGCAGAAGACAGGAAATAATTAAAATCAGAGCAGAAATTAATGAAATTGAGACTAAGAAAACAATTCAAAGAATTGACAAAACTAAAAGTTGGTTCTTTGAAAAAATAAACAAAATTGACAGACCCTTAGCAATGCTAACGAAAAGAAAAAGAGAAAAAACTCAAATCACTAACATTTGTGATGAAAAAGGGAATATCACAACGAACACCTCAGATATACAGAAAATAATTAGAAATTACTTTGAAAACTTGTACTCTAATGAAACAGAAAATACTGAATGCATTGACAGATTTCTAGAGTCATATGATTTGCCTAAACTGGATCTGGAGGCTATACACAATTTAAACAGATCGATTACAAGCAAAGAAATAGAAGATGTCATCAAAAAGCTACCAACAAGGAAAAGTCCAGGACCTGATGGGTTTACAGCCGAGTTCTACAAGACTTTCAAAGAAGAACTAATACCAATGCTCTTCAAACTATTTCAAGAAATAGAAAAAGAGGGAGCTCTTCCAGACTCTTTCTATGAGGCCAATATTACATTAATTCCAAAGCCAGGCAAAGACACATCCAAAAAAGAAAACTTTAGGCCAATATCTTTAATGAACATAGATGCAAAAATCCTCAAAAAAATTCTGGCAAATCGGATACAAAAACATATCAAAAAGATAGTGCACCATGATCAAGTGGGGTTTATTCCAGGGATGCAAGGCTGGTTCAACATTCAGAAATCAATAAACATAATACATCACATCAATAGACTTAAAGATAAAAATCATATGATTATCTCAATAGATGCAGAAAAAGCATTTGACAAAATACAGCACCCCTTTATGTTCAAAACACTGGAAAAACTAGGAATATCAGGGACATATCTCAACATTATAAAAGCTATTTATGCAAGGCCCAGAGCTAACATTATCTTAAATGGAGAAAAATTGAAAGCATTCCCTTCAAAAACTGGAACAAGACAGGGGTGCCCCCTCTCACCACTGCTATTTAACATAGTACTGGAAACTCTGGCAAGAGCAATTAGACAGGGAACATTTTTTTATGGATTAAGTTTCTTGGAGGTTATAGCTAAATTTTTGGAAAAAATAATTGATTTTTGTAGTGCATAAACCAAAATCATACTAAGATAAGTTAAATAGCAGGTCAAAAAATATAAAATAGAAATATTGTTGCATATGAAAAATTTGGGGAAACTTACCCAAGCAAAACTGCATAAAACCTATGTTGGAAAAGTTTTTAGGGTTTAAAGTTTTTTGAAGTGGAAGGCAGAATAGTTCCCACAGACTGGGGTAAAAGTAGTGTGAGAAATGCACAAGTTTTGACAGAAGGGTTCAAAGTTTCAGTTGGACAGGAAGAATATGTTTTTTCAGATCTATTACACAACAATGTGGTCATGGTCAATAATCGTATTATGATTATAGAAATAATAGATTTTAAATGTTCTCACAGTAAAAATAAACTACATATATAAGCTATGTATTACATATATGTTATGTATTTAAGTAATTATATTTGTTAATTATTTCATGTAATCATTCTATAATATGCAGATAAATGAAAATATTACATTCTAAAACCAACACACATGATCAAGTTTCACCAATTAAAACTAAAAGCATAAATTTAAAAAGTAAAATTAAATTTCAAGAGCATGACTTGTTTTGAGATTGAAGAAAATTATGCAGTTGTAGAGGCTGAAATCAAGTACTACAGATAAAGATTAAGGACAGTTTGGAGTGAACTGGATCTATGAGAGCACATGCTTGATTATCCAAAAAGGGGTGATGAAAATGACCTTCCACGTTTCCAGGTCTATGGTAAGAGAATGAAACCTGTCATCCAATATAGACAAGAGAAAGAAGATATGTACAAATGTAGGTGGTTTAATACATTTTGTCATATTTGAATAGAAGAAAATAAGTGTTACTATTTGTTTAATACCTTTAGGGAATTTTTGGACAAAGATCAGGAAGACAGTTCAACTTTGTGAGAAAGATATTTTAATCAAGTAGAAGATGAAAGACTCACAACTCTGAGATATAGACAACACTTTGGGTGGTTCAAAAAGGCCTTTTCCTTTATTACCTCAAATTGTGAAATTAAATCATTAACTATTTCCTGCTGATTAGGGGTGTAGACTTATAAGGTGGGATGTCTAGTTCTTGCTATATGTAAGTGAAATGCTTTGATTATGACAAAGCCTATCCAAGGTATCATGGTGAATCTCTGATTCAGTAAAAACAGATTGAAAAGCCATTTGGACAATGGCTGTCCTATGAGCAAAAATATTTAAGATTAATGCAATAATAGACATAGAAACATCTGAATTCAATAATAACTGTGACAATGATTATAGATATCAGTAATTTTTTTCCACCAGGAAGAAGTGAAAAGCTATGAACTGAAAAGGTGTCCCCATAACAAAGCTAGTGAAAATATTGCAACAATTTGGAAATGCAAATCTTTGAAGACACATATTCAGGAATGTAATTATGACATTTAGAATGAATGATAGCACAAGTACAGTTCTGTGCTGTTTTGAGAATGTCTGAAGCCATTTGCTTTGGTAAACAGCTTTTCTCTTGAGTGCACCTCTGTGTTAAGGACAGAAATAGCTTTCATATGTTACTGAAAGCTCTTTGAATGTAATTGGTCAGAGTTTCCACACGCGAAATTGGAACCTCTTGATCAATTTGTGGGATAAACAGTGAAGTTAAATGATCATACCAATAAAAAAAAAAAAAAAAAAAAAAAAAACAGATATCCCCATCTATGCTTGAAATTGTGGAGGTTTGAAAGTTTTGCTATTTTTTGTGTCTACCTCATTTGCACTCATGGGAACCTTATAATACATAGTCCCAACCAGCCTGGTAGAAGCCAGGGCCATAAATTGGTACGATTCTGACCCATTAGGTGTGGGTCATCTTATTCCAGGCTAAAAGAACAAATTAGTCCCAAGTCAATCATTAGCCTATAAAATCACAATTATGTTGACAGTAAGATTCTGTGAAAAAACAAAAAAGATTCTGGAGTATGATTCTGGAAAAAAACATTCTGGAGTTCATCCTTACTCCTTACCTGAATTAGTCCATTTTTCCTAAGTGTGCTTACATTACTCCAACATATTGGTGCTCTGTGATTTACATGTCCTGTGGTGGATGGATGTAAGATGTATATATTCAATCCAATTTTTGCTTGTTTATTTTTTTGGTGCTGGGGATTGAACCCAGGGCCTTGTGCATGCAAAGCAAACACTCTACCAACTGAGCTACAGCCCCAGCCCCACAAATTTGATAATAAATATTTTATGTTTGACATTCTGTCATTAACTATGGAAAATGAGGAGTAGATGAACTCAACTATGGCTTTATGTCCATGAAAACTTGAAAGGTAATTTAACTTAATGTGAAGCTTTTCCAATGATCTGGGTGTTATAAAGTCACAATTATAGGCCAAAAGTTAACATCTTCAAGTGTAGTGATTTGTGATGAGTACATCTCTTCCTTTTGTTCTAGAATTAAGCATTGTCATTCTGTTCTATCCTGTCATTCCCTTGCAGGGGAATATCCAGCAAGGTAACATCAATTAATTGTTCTTATTGTTCAACTTTTGCCAATATTAAAAATGAACTAGAATTTTCATGTCTGACTTTATTATTATTTATTATTTTTAATATTAATAATAATTATTAATTGTCAGAATACAAGAACTGAGGTTTGGAACTTCAATTCCCAATCTGCTGTGATTTCTAACATGGTGCCATATCTTGGATATACATCGCCATCTACAGGACAGGCATTTAAACTTCACCTTTTTCATCTCCCAGCTTTGGTGGAGATGATATCTAATTTAGCTTCTGATATCTTTCCTTCTGATTTGGACTTCTCTGTGTAATCTTTCCTCTGCTCAGATTTCTTCCATATCTTATCCATGATCTGCCTTCCTGTGTCAGATTGTTGCATTTGTTCAACTTTTCCTGTGGTCAGTAACCACAAAGGCAGCATGGATTTTCTGGTTGGCAAGCTTATACCCTCTATTTTTGTTTGTGTGTGTTTGTGATATCTTTTTCAGCAAGGTTACTGAAGTCACTGCGGTGGCAATGACAACATCTCTATTGTCTTCTGGCATATACCTGACTCACATTTGGAAGGCATCTCCTTTTAGAGGCTATAACTAGAATGTGGAAGGTAATTAAATCACCAACTTTGTCTACTTATGAATCAACTCACTGGACACTAGAGAGTTTAAGATATCTCAGAGCTGATAAATCTTTTCTTAGTTGGTATTCTTCCCTTCACCAAAACTTTAGTTTTTCTTGTAACTGTATAGAGATCCTGTATGGCCACTATGTCCCCTCATGTCTATCATTTAAAGGGAAGGCTTAACGACACGATAATCCTTGATCTTCTTTAATGGCATTTATTCCATTGTTATTTTCAGACTTGCCATGTTTCCAACATAGTGACACAAAATCCTCAGTTCCCCTTCACTTTTCAACATCAGGTTTATGCTACTCCTCAAATTCTGTTCAAAATAATTGAGGGTCCCTTTCCCAAGTCATACCAATTTTCTGTCATAAAGATATTGAAGATGTTTATTAGTGTAAACATAAAGTTGAACAATAAAAGTATCAACAAATAAGTCATGAGCTGTGGAACTTCGACTATCATGATACAATGAGTAAAGTAAGGTTCATGCAGGCAAAAATAAAATGGATAAGGAAAGTATCTGAAAGCAACTGGGGCATTACACTGGGGCATGAAGAAGAGTTATGTCTTCCACATTAGTGGGCAAAGGGTGGACAGGGCTAGAAATGCAGATAACCAT
>CM046657.1:65875143-65890258 GCA_025594165.1 Tamias sibiricus
AAGTTGAAAAGTAGAATAAAAGTCCATTTAAGGTGCTTTGGTAGAAATAAAACAGGAGTTGTGAAACGAATTAACAGGTGTAAAGACCTCTGAGTACAGAGGGAAGAAGTTTGCATATAGGAGGAGTATTAGAGTAGTTTTATTTCTTGAAATGATTAAAGCCTTAAATTTATATACATGTCTAGGAGAAAAGGGAGTAGGGAATGGAAGTAAAGTCATGCATGGCAAAAATAAAATGGATAAGGATAAGTTTCTGAGAGCAACTGGGGCATTACGACGGGGGGCTGGAAGAGAGGAGTTGAGTCTTCCACAATAATGGGCAAAGGGTGGACCTAGGCTAGAAATGAAGATATCTAACCAAGTTGATTTTTTTTTGAAAAGAAGATTGGTAGCATCTTTTCTGTTTTCATTGGGAATCTATGGCAGCTACTAAAGCTTCTGATCATGATACATGGCGTCTTAATATTTGAAATCTCTGTAATACCAGCAAAATCTCATGGACAAGATCTAACAAAATGATGTTATTTATTTCAAGGGAATCCAAGCATGATGATGTGAAGAATTTGCATTTTCATTATGTCACTGTATTTTCATGACGATAAAATGTTTCTAAACCATGTTGAATTAAATATGGCTATAAGTGCAAATAATTTGGACAATATTACTATTAAAAATTGAATGTACTGTACTTTTATTATGATATAATACTGATGAGGCTGAGCTAAGTTTTGATTAATATTTATTGATACACTAAAATTTCCATGTAATAATTAGATTTCATTGGTGACATATTTATATCACACATATAACAAAATTAGTCATTACTTTCACGTCCCAATACTTCCCCCTTTCCTCTTCTCTCCTGTCACTGATCCCTTTCTTTTTTAAATTTTTATTTATTTCTTAATTTCTAATTTGTTATACACTTTTGCAGAGTACATTTCATTTCATATTACATATAAAGAGGCATAATATTTCAAGTTGCTGGTATATAAATATTAAGGTATTTTTTACAATCTGTGTCTTCATACTTGTATTTTAGGGTTAATACATAGATAACTCCCCCACGACCTGAGCTACGCTATTATTTTGTACCCCTTGTAACTATATATGGCCTCACACTTCTAATATTCAAGAGAACCCTGTTTTTTTCACCCATTTTTTTCTAACTTCAAAATATTGAGGGAAAATATATATACCCTTGACTATCTGAGTCTGGCTTATTTTCACTTAACATAATGCTCTCAATTTCCTTTCATTTTCCTGAAAAAGACATGGAATATTTCATTTTCTACTTTAAGGCTGAATTAAAAATACTCCCATTGTTGTGCTATGATACATATTTCTCTGTGTGTATCCCCTTTTCTTTATGCATTCATCTATTGACAGACACCTAAGCTGGTTAAATAACTTGGCTGTTGTGAATTGCACTGTTATAAAAATGGATGTGCACAGGCCTGGAGTTGTGGGCTCAGTGGTAGAACTTGCCTTGCATGTGTGAGGCACTAGGTACAATCCTCAGCAACTACATAAAAATAAAATAAATATTTATTGGGTCCCCCAAATACATCTAAAATATGTGTGTGCACTATATGTCAATACAGTATGTATAACTAATAGTATGGCTGACTCTTAATTCTTTTGGATAATTACTGAGGGAGCAATATAGATGTGTCATACAGTGATTCTGTCCTAGTCTTTAAAAAAAAGTTTTATTAGTGCATTATGGTTTGCACATACTAGTTGTGTTAATTTTGACATAATCACACATGCGATGGAATGTAAATTTGCTCCATTTCCAGTTCCCCAGTATTTTGTTTCCTTTCTCTCTTTCCTTCCCTTGTTCCCTTTCATCTACTCTAATGTCTTCCTTCTATTTATTTGTTTTTTAATTGATGATTTATAGATATAAACAAAAATAGATTCCATATGGTATATTTACTTACATACATAGCATAATTTGGTCATTCCTTTTCTTACTCTTGCTCTCTTCCAAATCCTAACTCTACTCCACAGATCTTCCTTGTATCTTCATGAGATTGCCCCCACACATACACTTTTCCCCTTATTATACTCTAGTTTCTGCTTATTAAAAGAAAACATTATGACCCTTGACTTTCTGAGTCTGCTTATTTCACTTTAGCATGTTGGTGCGTTCCATTATTTGCCAGCAAATACTATAATTTCATTTTATGACTGAATAAATCTCCATTGTGCATACATACCATATTTTATCTGTTCATCTGTTGCTGTTGAGTATGTAAAATTGTACCATACGCTGTGAAAAATTTTGACCATTACTCAATAATTGTAATGACGATAGGTCCCAGCATTTAACTCTGGTGTATAGATCCAGCATCACTGAATCATGTGTTTAGACAAAGAACTTTGTATGTGAATGTGAATGTTTATTAAGTAGCATTATTAGTAAAAAGTGGCAACACGCTATATATATATTTAAGTTGCTTAATGGTTTTGAACATAAATTAAGTATACTTAATCTATACAAAACAAGATTATTCCATCAAGAATATAACTGTGGAAATAAAAGATAACAGTTTCTCACTATATTCACTATTTGGCTTTTATCCCATCACAACTTATCTGATAAATCTTGATCATAACACAATAATAACTTTTAATTTTTGAAATGTTCTAGTCAATTAAGGAGTTAAGGGCTTCCTAAATATTATGAAAATAAATCCAAACTTTAGCTACAAGTAATAATTCAAAAATAATTTTAAAAATAAACAAACTAAATGGAACAAGCATTACAAAAGTACTGGTGCATGCTACCTCACCACACTTATTTTATGGCATATGACATCTATACATTTTTTCCACAATTTAAAAATTGTTGTATTAGTGTGTACATAATGATGGGATTTGTTGTTATGTACACCGCACACAATAGAACAATATAATATTTGGCCAATGTCACTCTTTAAGCACTTCCCCACTTCCTTCCCTACCTTTTAATCCCAGTATCTCTTTACTGATCTCCCTTTGAATTTCATGATGATCCCCACACCAACCACATTTCTTTTCCTTTTTTCCCTCACAACCTTCCACAACATACGAGAAAAAACTAACAAATGGTGACCCTCTGAGTTTGGCTTATATCAATATAACGTAATGGACTCCCTAGTTCCATCCATTTCCTGGAAATGACATAATATTCATTTTCTTTATGGATGAATATAAAACTGTGCTAGAGTACAATATTTTCCATTATGATACCACATTTTCTCTTATTGAATTCATCTTTTGATGGACATCTAGGCTAGTTCTATAGTTTTTGTGAGGTTATATAACATGGGTATGACTGTGTCACTACAAGTGAGTTGATGACTTTAATTCTTTTGGATAAATAGTTTACTGAGGAGTGGTATACATGGGGTTTCAAATGGCAGTTTCATGCCCTAGTCCATTTAGAGGAACCTCCATACTGATTTCCATAATGGTATTGTACTAATTACCGTTCCAACCAACAAATGAATAAAGTGTTCCTTTTTATCCACTTCAACTCAGTAATTATTTTTTATTTGTATTCTTGAAGTCTGCTAGTTCTGTACCAGTGTGGATATATAAATCTCAGTACTGTAGTTTTGATTTGCATTTTCTTAATTGCTCGCATGAGTTGAATATATTTTCCATAATATTTATTTACCTATCATATTTCCTTTCCCAACAAAGTGCCCTGTTTACTTCATGTCCCCATTTATTAATTGGAATAATTTGTTGTTATTATTATTATTATTATTAGTTTTTTTCATGCATTCTGTGATATTAAACCTCTGTTCAGAAGAGTGGCTACCAAAGTTTTTTTCCTTTCCATACTGTACATTCTTTCTTGATATTCCTAAAGGTCCTCTTTTGTTGCGCAGGAGAGTCCTTTAATTTTGTTGATATGGCTTTTATTTGTTCCTTATAAGTTATATAATTCAGTAGTAGTTATATATATGACATATTTTATACAAACAATGGAGAAATGTTTTAGTTTTTTTGCTATCCAACTTAATCAACTTTTTGACTATTTCCTGACTCCTATATGGCTACCTATTGGAGAAATTTTTGGTTTCCATATTGCCTATGCCTATATACTGCAGTGATGACCCTAACATTTTCTTCTTGGAGTTTAGCTACAGTTTTCCGGTCTTAATTCCAAGGGTCTTTGATCCACTTTGAGTTGATTTTTTGTGGCTGAATGAGTAAGACAAAGTTTCTAGTTACATTCTTCTATATATGGAGTAATAAAGTTTTTCTCCAAACTCATTTCGTTTAAAAAATTGTCACTTCTTCCAATGATATGCTTTTGGTATCCTTTTGTCTTGTTTCTCAGTAAAATAAAAATAACAAAGTGTACCTTGTACTTTTCTGAATTTCTCATAATTTTCCTTGATGAATGTCATAATTTTCATCATTAACCTAACTTGTAAATAAATTTCTTTGAAAACCAGAGTCAATGGTTATCTAATTTGTTTTCATATATTACATAGGCTGCTTTTGAGTATACCCCAAGGATAATAAACTCATGAAACTGTAAATGAATAACTAGAACTATTAATGAATGCCATATGTGCTTAAATGATTAAAATGTTCTAACACACAGAAATGCTTTCCTCCTTGTCATCCAACAGGCTTTAAAGCAGAAAACACATCTGAAATAATAGGAAAATCATAAATTTTCATTCAAATAAGCTCGTGTTTTATATAGGAGGTATAGTAAAACAATTGATGTTTGACTGTTTGATCATGTTATCCTAGGATTCATTGGCTAAATATTTTATAAGCTCTTAGAAGTCTTCTGGTGTAAGTTTTTTTGGGTCTTCTATTTAGAGGATTCCATGTTCATCATCAAACAGAGATAATTTTGACTTCTTTTTATATTTGTATCCTCTTTTCTCTAATTTACTTTTTCTTGTTTCTTTGCTTTGACTAGAGTTTTTTAGATTTATATTAATATATCTGTTGAGTGTGTCCATTCCATGCCTAATTCCCGATTTTTAAAAAGAAATGCATTTAATTCCTTTTTTTTTTCCATTTACCAAAAATTGGCCTTATGTTTGTTTCTAGTTCAGCCTTTTATACTGTTGAGGTTAAGTTCTTCTCTCCCTTGTTTCTCCACTATTTTTAAACATGGATGTGTCCCAGGATTTTGTCAAACACTTTTTGCATCATATGCAGAGGATCATATAATTTTTGTCTTTAATTCATATTTTTGTGGTTAACTGCATTTTTCAATTCAGTTTATGTTGAATAAATCTTGCATCTTTGGATGAAAACCCAGTTGTATCGCTGTGATCGCCCATCTTAATGTGTTTTTTCGATGCAATTTGCCAAAATTTTATTAAGAATTATGTGCATCTATGGTTCACCAAGGGATGTTGGCCTGTAGTTTTAATTTCCTTGAAAGTGTCATTGTCAGATTTTTGTTATCAGTATAATTATCTGGCTTTTATAGAATGAATTTGGAAGTTTTCCCCTCCCTTTCTATCCTATGGATTCATTTGAGGAGTTTTGACAGTAGTTCTTCCCTAAAAGTATGGTTAGAAATCACTGAGAATCCATCCAGTTCTGGGCCTTTACTTTGTTGGACAGGTTTTTAATTGTTGTTTCAATATCATATGCTTTGATATTAGTCTAAGATGTCTGTATCTTTCATGCTTTCAATGTGGTGTAAATCAGAAGGTATCCAGAAAATTGTCTGTTAGTCTTCACATTTTCTCAGTTTATTGGAGCTAGTATATTCAGAAGTATTTGTGTCATAATTTCCTATTTCTTCTCTAATTTTGTTGACTTGGGTGTTTCTCTCTCTCTCTCTCTCTCTCTCTCTCTCTCTCGTCTCTCTCTCTCTCTCTTTAGTTTGGCTTAAAAGGTTTATCAATTTGTGTTTATCTTGCCAAAGAACCAACTCTTTGGTTGCATTGTTTCCTTTGCATCTTTTTTAATTCTCAAATTCATTATTTTCAGCTATTGAAATTCATTATTTCCTGTGTTTCCTGCTGATTTTGGAATTAGTTAGTTCTTCTTTTTTCTAGGCGTCATTGACGGTATAAACATTAAATTTTTATTTGAGTCTTTCTTTACTTTTAATCTTTCCTTATTATTAATGTTGAAATTTAATGCTATTAATGTTCTATAATGTAGGTTTGACTTTTTTAATATGTTGTAACTCAATTTCAATTTTGTTTCATAGAAAATGTTAATGTCTCTGCCTGAATTCTTTCTAGATTCCCTTTATCACATAAGATGTTTATTTACTTACATATGCATGTAAGTTGTTAAGATAGCTTCTGTTTTTATCTTGTATGATTTCTATTTTCAATCCGATTACATTTTAATCTGATAAGAATGCAAGACATTCTCTCAATATTTTTATATTTGCTATAGACTTTTTTATATGTCTTTAAAAATGTTGACCTACCTTAATGGAGAGTTCCATGTGCTGCTGAGGAGAAATGTGAATTTTGGTTTTTTAACTTTTAGTGAAACAAAGGAACTTCAATACAGTTTTCTCTAAATAAAATGTATATCAAGCACCAAGAAAATACCTGTAAATATAATCAGAAACATTGTCCATAAGTTATTAGTCAGAATTATAGTAATGTATAATTAAATGATACTGCTTAAAAGCAAGGTATCATTAAAAAACTTAAAGAAAACAGAAAGTGTTTATAGGCATACAGATATATTTGCTAATGAGATGTTAAATGGTATACAAAATTATAATAAAACCCAACCTGTGTCAAAAAATTGTTTTGCAGATTATTACAGGCAGTTTTAAAAAAATGGACTACTAGACCCACCACTTTCATAACGTAATAGACCGCATCAAAATGAAAAACTACATGTTAAACAAAAATTTTTTTCTTCTTTTCTTTTTTCTTTTTAGTGGTTGATTTCTAGTTAATACATAACATTTTTAATTTCATATGGACAAAATTGCAACAAGCATGGAAATGTACAAGTTGATCTAATTTTAGTCCCATTATATTTTATCTTTTCGCGTCCCTCAACGGATCTTTATGCTAATTACTTAGAGTTATTTTAAAATTAATGTCTTGTGCACATATGTAATAGTGAGATTCACTGTGGTACATTTCAAATATGTACATAGGAAATGGTTAGGTCCAGATTCCATTCCAAGTATTATTTCTTTAGCTTTTCCCTCCATCCCCTCACCATCAATCCGCTTTGTCTACTCCACAGTTTTTTCTCCTCTAATTGGTTACCCCCATCCTTATTTTGGATTTGCTTTCCACAAAAAACATGTGCATAAATTTTTATTAAATAGCACAATTAGTCCAAAAAGTAGAAAACAATCATACATGAATAAAAACAAAAATAATTAAGTTTATCGACCTTTTTCAAGGACTGGACAGAGACAAGGACTTTCTTTATCTTTCAATGTCAATTCAGACATAATGCCATATCTATATTGGCAAATTCAGTTTGGAATACTTTTTTTCGCAATCTATGTCCAAGTACAAGTAGCATGGGAAGATTTTTGAGACCTACAGTAACGAAGTCTAAGATACCCTTTAATCCTCAGAAGAATCGGCCAGGGACTTTCAGGGTCTACGCTCTAGATAAACCTGTGGACATTACATCAAATTTCAGTGAGTGGAATTAGAACTAAAATGAGCAAGGGATCCAGTAAAGGCTAAATAGATAGACCCATGGTTCCCTATGAACGAATGCACAGTGTTTTTAATATTGCCTAAGGATCTTTTTTGATTTTTTCTCATAATTGTATTTATTTATTTTAATGTGGAGATGAGGGAGTGAATCCCTAGTTGCCTCACACCGTGCGAGGCTGGCACTCTAGACCACTGAGCTACAGAGCCCCTGCCCCTTTGTAGAAGATTTAAAGGTAGTAGATTAAAAGGAAAAATGTTTTTTGCATTGATCATCCCGTCAACCAAGACAAGGAATTAATCCTAAACATGCAAGGCATATTAAAAATCAATGATATTAAATTCTTGGAAAATAATGAATGTCTGATATGATAAGGTTCCAATCTTTATAATATAAGCAAGTTTTTTTATAAAGATTTATCAATTTTATTTTGAGCTTTTGTTGAATATTTGAGTCCTACCATTGGCACCACAGCTAGGGATTCACAGGTCTGGCTTCTCTTGCTGAAGGAGGTTAGTCCTAGTCTATTTTGACAACAATTAAGAACTGAAATTACAGGTTCTTTCTTGGTACTAGACATGAGATTAATGCTCTGATATCATTGTCATCGAAACTTTGATATGTCACTACAAGAAATGGATGATATGCATCTTTAACCAACTACCTATATATTTGCACATTTTACCATGAAAGAGACCAAAAAATTTCCCCTATAGATTTGTAAGTTAGCCACACTGTAATGCTGACAAATGTCCTTTCCAATAAATGTCCTGTTTATTACGAAATACAGTTTTCAACTGAAAGTGTATGACCAAAATTAAGTAATCTTCATAGACTCATTTATTGCACTTGACTAAAATTCATTGTCGATACAAATATTAACTAAAAAAGTCAACTAGGACTATTTTCATGTAATTCAGTATTAATTTATTTAACTGAAAGGTGTCACAGAGTAGAGAATTAACAAACCATGGAGCTGTAGAACTTGATGAATTTAGATTCATTACACAGTCAAGCGATTCCACACCTTTTCCCTGGGTTAATTAACAACCTGTTGACTTTCCTACCCTCTATTCTATGTCACCATCCTCACTAAGGCAGTCATTGCCCAAGGCCAGGGCTGCTCATTTTGTCCTTAGGGGTGGTACGACTGTGATGGTCTGTTAAATCCCTTTTCTCTTTTCCTCTCCAAAGTGCCTGCCATTACCAAAAGGGGACAATATCATCCCCACACCTGATGTGGACCATAGGTCTGTTGCCATGAAACTCTATGGACAATGTTCAGGTCAATACCATCTTACAGTTTGGTGGTTGCCCTCATGAATTTGGGGCTTTGTTCAGCTTTGAGCATCACAATCTCCTACATGTTTTGGGCAGTTGTGAGTCTGTCCTAACAGCAAATTCTCAGCAGAAAAGCCTAGTCTGCAACCTTCTCCACCCACATCCTGTTGCCAATTCGTCCATCAACCTATCCATCCCAGCTTTTTCACCTTCGTTCACACACCATTTTGGAGGACACACCAATTCCTGCCCACGAAACCCATGATTATGGCTTATCTGTAATCTACTCATGCCTCCCACCATGAACCCAATGGTATATGGGGGTGAAAACCAAGCAGATCTGAGACAGTGCCATTATTTTCTTTTTTCAAAGGGAAAGAAAACTTTTGTCCTAGATCTTTAAATCGTAGTTTTCCTGAGATGTAAGAGCTTCCTAAGCCAGGTTTAGATCAAATAATCAACAGGAAACCTTTAGATTAAACCTTGTGTGTATCCACAGGAAATGTTGTTCTTTCTGCTCAACTTGGGGTCTTCTACCTCTTATTGAAAAGGCTAAAAGATATCATGTTTGTGTAGGTAAATTTCCATTCTTTTACATTCAAAGGCCTCCTTTTAATGTAGATGACTTTGAAGTTCTCTGCATGTAATCTCAATGGACAGATACTCTCTCCTCCTCAATACAATCTCCTCTGGGTGCAACAGTTGGTTGAATCATTCAGGTATTGAAAGGAGTGTGGATTTTAAAATTTTAAATCCCTGAAATACGATGACCATATTTCATTGATATCTATGCTAATGTATTTATTTCAGTGTTCTTCCTGCCAGAATCACTTGGATTTCAATTTATGTGTCCCACATTCTTATCTCTTGCTTTCCATTCCCAACTTTGACAGCTGTTTATTCAGTTTAATAATTCATATATGCATTTGCACCAAAACAAAATCTTGTAAATGGTAAAAAAATGCAGCATACTCAATACCCGAGGTAACTGGAACCACTATACCAGTTGTCTATCACGCTAGAGAGACTACATAAGTAAATAATTGTGTTTGTGGGGTTTCATTATGATGAATGGAAACAGACGAGAGAATGTTATATCATATGATGTTTTATTTATAATAAAGCTTAAAATTAGGCAAGGACTAACTTTAAGATATTAGGAGGATGACTGCAGGAAACACTCCCATTGATATGGTTTGTGACCTGGGTGGTAGGGTTTGGGGGAGTGTCAATAGGTAGCATTTCATGAAAACAGTCAACTTTGGAGCTCTTTTCTTTGGGGAGCGAGAGTTAGTACGTAGGCTATACTTTGCTATAAAATGTTTCGTCTTCAAAAGAATATTGGTCTTGAGCACCACACACTGGTCCTCCACATTGTAGAAATATATCTTTCTTACTTCCAATTCCATCCGTGTACAGCTGACAAGGTATGTAGAACTAGTTTCTCTTTCAGATGAATATTAAATTTAGTATAAATTTGAATATATGCAATAAATAGTTCATATGTATAATAAAGTTTGTGACTTTAACCCCAGTCCACACACACACTTTCAGCAATAGACATAATTCATCCATTACATCAAAACCAACACATAAATAGCAGGGTTAAATTGCATCCTAGCGACCTAAATGGGACTTAGATGACCATCTACAGTACCATTTCCACTCAACAGGTACAGAATGCACATTGGTTCGCGAACAGGCATGCTGAACAACTCCAGAGATAAATCAATACCAGTAGGCCACAAAGCAAGTCTCAACAAATTTAAAAGCATTTAAATCATATCCTGTGGTCTAATTTCAACATCATGAAAAAAACACCAATCAAATATGGCATTAGAGAGGAACCAACCTTAAACTTGATAAAGGCCATATGTAATGTGGCCAACAGCTAAACAACTTGAGTGAAAGAAAACTGTAAGCATTCTTTCCTAAGATCCAGAACAAGAAAACAATGTTCTCTTTCAGCACCTTCTATTCAATACAATGATGGGAGGTCTCCTATCTAGAGCAAGGGAAACAAAGGGCATCTAGATTGGAAAAGAGAAAATCAAAT
This sequence comes from Tamias sibiricus, assembly GCA_025594165.1. NCBI lineage: Eukaryota > Metazoa > Chordata > Mammalia > Rodentia > Sciuridae > Tamias > Tamias sibiricus. Next base: position 65,886,122 of record CM046657.1, read on the forward strand.
TGTTACTCAATATGCAGATTTTATGATATTAAATATGGAAAATCTGAAATATTTCACACCAAAAAATTTATCATTAGAGAATGAATTTAGCAAAGTTTCCATTATCTGATATCAATCCCATTTATAATAGCTACAAAGGGAAACCCTAGAGATAACTTTGAACAAGCAGCTGAAATATCTCTATAATTATGTTTATTAAACACTAATAAAGAATTTGTAAAAGAACAGAAGAAAAACGTAAAGGTTATACTTTGTTCATGTAGTGGAAGGAATTTTAATATTTGTTGAAAGGTCCATACAACCCATAGCTACCTAGTGATTAAATGGTAATTCCTGTCAAAATACCCATAACATTCTTCACAATAGTAGAAGAAACAATTCCAAAACCTATGTGGACCTACAGAAAGTCTCCACATAAGCCAAAGCCATCTTGAGCAAAAAGAACAAAGCAGAAGGCTTCACACACTAGTTGACGTCAAATTCATATTCCACAGATATACTAATTGAAATGCATGTATTAGCATAAAATAATCATACAGATAATAGAATAGAATAGATGAACTGGAAATTAATCCAGAATATGTACAGCCAACTTATTATTGACAAAACTGTTAAGAATATTGCATTCGAGAAGAGATAGTCTTCAAGAAATGAGGGTGGAAAAAATTATGGTACTCCACTTGTGATATTGGTGATCCTTTTGTGTCAGTTTCCATGATTTTGTGAAAATCTGCAACCACCTTGTTTAAATTGTTTGGTAGCCATTCCATGCAATTATTTATCATCTTCTAGTAGAGTAGAATTTGACATAGAGGATTTTGTAATAATATATATTTCTCAGCACATAACATGGGAGCCAGGCACCTAGTGGGTAGTCAAGAAAACCACGTATCCTCAATATTGACAATATATTTGTGAAAACTCAATGCAAGCTTAACCAGGGAAATCTAATTGTCCCATGCCTGTACATTTGTGGAAAAGATGTTCTAATCCCACTATATTGTTCAAGAAAAATTGAGTCAGTGTAGGAAACCTATATACTCATAAAAAAAGCAAACAATCATGTGTTATCAAAACACTCTTATTCGATTATGTTAATTGGGTCTTAGGGATAGTTTGGTGTGTCTAGCGGGCAAGTAGTGGGGAGATGAGGCGCATAACGGATACGTATCTTTGGTGTTTGGATTGGTCTTTATTTCGTCACAGAGATGTGTACACTATTATGAAGCGGAGGACGATATGATGACGTAAACCGACGTTTAAAAGTGTCTAGTCCCACTATGATAATAAAAGGAGTGCGCGTGAGAGTTAAATCTATCATAGTGAACTAACTATCTTCTTTCTAATACTCATTGTTAGGGTATTGGATCCACCAAACTCTATCCTACCAACTAGAGGATTTTTGTTCCTCTACATTTCATCCATATTTTGCAATTCTCTTTCACGCCGTGATTTATAATTCTTGTGTATTGGTTCGGACGTCATGATAATAGCCGAGAGTGTGGACGATAATCGTGCGTAGGCTTATAGCTGTAGGCCGCAAAGACTGTATTATTTTCAGAAACGTCGGGAGGGGCCTGCACTTTCATTAAATTCAAGGGCTTATGAGTAATTTAGGAATATGAAGCTAACTTAAGTGGGTCTGCAAACGTGGGTAATGGAATGCGGGTAGGAGTGAATAAAATATTAGGTAGGTACTAGGCAGAGGCAAGCTATGCATTAGGATGAGCGACCTATATCCTGAGTAAATACATTTTCAATGCAGAGTTGCTGAGTGATTGGAAATGGGTGTACAAAGAGTGAGAGGACAACACATAGACACTTTATGTATGACAACATAGGGTAATGAGTGTGTTGTTTCAAAACAATGGCGGGGGGGCAAACAAAAGGGGCTCGGAGCGGCGGAGTTAGTATGAAGACATCTAAATCTTACTTGGTTTTATAAAATAATAAGAAAATGTGTAGCAACATATATGGTACCATGGTGGACCCGGGAGGGAGCTGCGAAACAATGCTTCGGGTTCAAAGTAGATTTTGTCCTATGTGCATAACATTAGTGCATAGCCCAGCATTATTCCTGAACCTCCTACTTGATAGACAGCACACTGAAGTGGAATTACAGTGGCGAGGCCCACATTTTGCGCTGGAAATTACCTTCATGGTATCAATAGACATAAGACTGTATAAAAAAACTTAAACTTTATTGGGAGAGTGCGGTTATATTGGCGTCTTAAATGACTTACATTCACGTATTTTGGCAGAGTCGTGTGTCGGCTCGAAGAAGGCAAGAGATGGCGAAATATAGTGTCAGGGCGTGATACAATTAGGCAGAGCGGACTTACAGTAAAGCGAGGCAACTTTTGTGAGGAGGAGATGTGTACATACTGGGACCATACGTGTGCATAAGGGGGTTTTATAGCGGTGAGTGAGCATGCTCTCGGGCGCCTATATACGTCGCCCATGTGCAAGCAAGGAGCGCCAGTGGTTTGGGGTATGATTCATTTGTCTTGGTAGGTATGTGAGGGTGGGAGGAGACGAATTCAGCCGGGAGGGTAGAAAAGTTGTATGTGATGAATCCTTGTCTGGAATCTGCATGGTGCTTATCAGCCATAATCAGAAAAAAATTGGGTTCATGGTCAGAGGCGAACAAGCAGTATAAAGGATTAGGCCACAATTGTTGTGTATGGTGGGTGGGGAAATTTAGTGTGCCTCAAAGATCGATGATAAGGTGACTAATGGTGGGGACTCAAATATTTAATACTTGCAGCACTCAGAAGATTAGAGCCACGCTTATTTCTAGAATAACATAATTAAGTAACTCAAAAAACTTAACACCACACGAAAACATAATAACTCCAAGATCGAACAAATGGGGCTAAGGATTTGCAAAAGGAACACTTCTCAGAAGAAGAGACACAAATTAACTAACAAATATACATTGAAAAAAAAAGTGCAGCAACCGGACGCTGGCAATTAGAGAAATGCGAAGAGCAAGAAACTAATCTAAAGATTTTATCATTCACGTCCAGTCAGTGAATGCAGCTAATCAAGATTACAAACAACACTAAGGATGGTTGTGAGGTAGGATGTGTTGAGAAAAGGTCACACTCATACAGAGATGCTGGTGGGGTGCACTTCAAACATGGGTTGCAACCAGCTAGGGGGAGGGCACAGCAGGTTGACGTAGAATTTTGCTTGGAAGGAGGAGCGTGGGGAGTTAGGATCCACCTTATGAGGGCACTGGCTATACCCAGGCTCCATGTGTCTATTCGGGCCGAAAGGACCTAAAAACAGCAAAATACAGGTGGGACATATCCACATTCAATGTTTTAAATGCAGCAGCCAGTGTAGACGAATAAGGGTAGGTCTGCTTGTGAAACCAACTTAGGAGTCCCTCAGTAGATGAGTGTGGGGATAAAGAAAAATGTGTTTTAAATACAAAAATGGAATTTTACTCAGCACATGAAGAGATAAGAATAAAATAATGGTGCGACGGAGTATGTGCAGGTAAGATAGGAAGAAGTATGGGTGGGGGGGGGGGGGGGGGGGGGGGTGGGGGGGGGGGGGGGGGGGGGGGGGGGGGGGGGGGGGGGGGGGGGGGAGTGTGTGAGAAGATACTACACGATGGCAGAAGTGGAAATTATGGTCAAGAGGACGATCCGGGGAAAAATCCAAACCACATGTATTGATCGTCATTTTATACGGTGCGGGGGGGGCTATAGGTACACATGTGTTGGTTGTGGAATGGGGGTACATAGGGAGGATGAAGGAGGCACACGAGGGGATATGGTCCCAGGCAAGGAGGGGGGAAAGGAGAAGTGGAGCAAGAGGGGAGGGGGGAAAGGAAAAGAATTGGTGGTTGAAATGAGGAATGTGAATATCATTACCCTAAATGCATGATTGAAGATCAGAATCGGTACTTATCTACTTTGTATACAAACAATTGTATGTAAAAAAAGATGCTGATATATGTGCCTTATGAATTGCTATAACATTACTACGTAATTATAAATAAAAAAAGAAAGAGAAAAAAATTGATAAGTGAAAAAAGCACGTGGGTGACATAGCGTGATCACAATAGCACAGGAATATGAGGAATGTACAGGTGCTGACAGGCTTTGTGTCAAGCATCTGCTA